>JAAAKB020058365.1:0-13915 GCA_010014835.2 Apostichopus leukothele
TGTATGATTGGCAGTGTGTGTTATTTAAAGTATTCTTTAATCTATATGTTACTTTACCACATTTCTTATTTGTATGATTGGCAGTGTGTGTTATTTAAAGTATTCTTTAATCTATATGTTACTTTACCACATTTCTTATTTGTATGATTGGCAGTGTGTGTTATTTAAAGTATTCTTTAATCTATATGTTACTTTACCACATTTCTTATTTGTATGAATGGCAGTGTGTGTTATTTAAAGTATTCTTTAATCTATATATATGCTACTTAACCAACTTTCTTATTTGTATGATTGGCAGTGTATGTTATTTAAAGTATTCTTTAATCTATATGCTACTTTGCCACATTTCTTATTTGTATGATTGGCTGTATATGTTATTTAAAGTATTCTTTAATCTATATGTTACTTTACCAAAATTCTTCTTTGTATGATTGGCAGTGTATGTTATTTAAAGTATTCTTTAATCTATATGTTACTTTGACACATTTCTTATTTGTATGATTGGCTGTATATGTTATTGAAAGTATTCTTTAATCTATATGTTACTTTAACACATTTCTTATTTGTATGATTGGCAGTGTATGTTATTGAAAGTATTCTTCAATCTATATGTTACTTTAACACATTTCTTATTTGTATGATTGGTCGTGTAAGCTATTCTTCCGATATACATGTTACTTCACTAAATGCAGCCAAAACAAATATTAAGCTGAAGAACATTTTCCCAATTTTTTAGAAATCGATATTAAATTTCAGCCGTCTGGCATCTTAAATCACCTTTGGGATTTACAAAGTAACTAGTTTGATACGCAACTCATTGCTTCAACGAAAAGGGTCTAAAATTATTAATGTCTAATCTGCGGAAGGAGTTAATATCAATTCAAGGGTTTCAGTACATTTTACTCATGGTAGAACAGTATATCCAACGGCTTCACGTACATTTTTTTGTCACGTAGCCTATTTTCTATAATCCTGATAAAAGACATTCTTACACAAATCAATACGAAACACTATACTAAATAAAATGTGTAAACACACATGTCTGATAACTCGTGACTGTAAATGTGCAATTTATAGTTAATAAAGAACAAATATTTAAAATCATATAGTTAAAGTTGAATTTACGTAGGGTTTATAACGTTGAAATAAGTTTACGAAATAGCGATCGACTTTAAAATTTGTAGACCTTTTGTGTAAAAGGCCATGTACATGTACCGCCGCGAATAATAATACCAAGTTAGAATGAAAAAGACAACAGGGGCCATGTTTTTTATTCTTTGTCACAATTCAAACTGTAAACAGAACTTGAAATGCAACACATATAATGTAATGACATTTAAAGTGTCATAAGATAGAATGAAAATTTGAAATAAAAATTGTAAATAAAAGTATCAAAATAAAAACAAAGTATGTGTTTTTGTACGTAAAGCTTCTCATATCTCTTTTTTGTATTGTTATTTCACTTCAGTTTTATACACATCTTTGTGTTACATATGATTTCCCAAAAATATTCTCTCTAAAACAAACATAAATCGTCAAGTCCCATTGCAAATTTTCCTTCACGTTTGAAAATTTCCCCCTTGCCAAAAAAAAAACAACAAACCTACAAAATTAACACATATGTTTGGAGAGTGGATGTGTTTTATCCTACGGCAAAAGACCTCTTTTCAATTAGCTAGGCCACAAATTGAACATTGAGGCCAAATTCAGGGCGTAAGGACGAAGGATTCTGAATAATCTATATACACTGATACTACAGTGTTCCAATCTATTACGTATTTCGTTACACTATAATGCATTGATCACATTTTTACATTTGCAGAATCTTGTGTTTCCCCGATGCTTGTTTGGTTTATTTTTAACGTGACGAATGACAGATGGGGATTTCTGGGCTGATCAACTATGCCGATGAGCCATTTACAGCCGATCTCAACAAATCAGGGAATTAAAAGGCAATATTTAATTGTTACCCTCCCCCTTCCATCTCCCCGAATCCATAATTCCCCTTCCCGTAAACATACTTTATTAAAGAGAAAGCAACGGTAAAGAGTATTGTATTAAGTATACAGTAAACATTTGTCTTCAGCGCCCCTTTTGATGGGTTTGATGAAACAACGCAGAGATGAAGTTCCCGCTTTCACTATAAATACACGCAAAAAATACTAAAAATCCTGCTCAGGATAGATATCACTCTGAATAAGTCATTCTGACGTTACCCGCACAGCGGGAACAACAGTCGTCACTCCCAAACGGCATAAAATACAGTACCTCGACCCGCATTAGAACACAAACAACAATAAACATTTGAAAAAAGTCATACGTAATATCACAAACGCCCCCCCCCCCCCCACCAGCAGATAAAAATAACTACAAAGGCCGCAGATATGAGCAATACATTTACATCAACATAGGTTTCCAGCTTGTGACTCCTTCCATTTTCAAGATACCAAACCTGTTTATGATATAGAAGGGCTCATAATCCAGCCGATTCACACAGAGATTACAGTAATTACCGGTACTGTAAATCTTAAAGTTAAGTACCACAGTAAATACTGGATTATGCTGACAAACCTGATAAATCGGTCGCATGTGCTACTAGGTTTACAGTAAGAACTAAAAATATGTGTAGTCCCAACAAATCCCAACAACTGGATTTGTTGGGATTACACGTATCCTCAGTTCTTACTGTAATCCTAGTAGCACATGTTACCGATTTATCAGAGCACGATCCAGTTCTTACTGCGGTACGAAACTTTAAGATTTACATTACTAACTGTGTTCTCTTTGTGTTTCGGGTGCATGATCTAGTCCAATGATTAACTTCGTATACATTAAAAATTTGACCTTACATAATGACAAGTCTCTATTGCCACATCCACACTAGCTAACCTATCTTCGTGGACAAAGTGTATGTAACGAGTTAGCGTAACAACAGTTTCTAGTTCAATTTCCTTGAAATATTGCAGAGGCCAGTAACCTCAATTCGTGTCATTTGTTATTACCACCGGTCAACTTCAAGTATGTTATTACCCTCCTACTGTACAATGTCCTTCTCACGTCTCTCCTCATTTACGTAGCAAAAGAATTAATGAGCTCTCGACATCAGAACGAGAGGTTCTTTAAACGCGCGAGAATGTGGTTTGCCAATGAGCGGAAGCCTTCGTCGATTAAATCAATTTTGAGGTGAATGTGCTCAATGTGGTCCATATCAATAAACATATCCGCCACAGGTTCAATTAGTCCTGATAGACTTACAGAGCCGACGGTTGAGAGGCAAATAGACCTTTGGTTTTCTGTTTTGGAAAGTACCTCATATATTTTGTGAAAGCCCTCTGAATCTTTAAATTAAATATAATAATTAAAATAGGATTACACAAGGAATGAAAATAACCTAAGTACACCGAGATTGTCATAAGCGATTTATGAGCTGACTGTGGAGAAATGGAGTAAATAAGAACTTGAAGGAAGTATGGCGTCCAACACACAAACATACACGACAGTGTAATCCCTAACTGCTTGGCGGCTTTCTCCTGCTGTTTAATCACATTTAAAGCTCGGCTGCTCTTCCCACTAATTGCTGAGAATGAATTCTGAAATGATTGTCTGACTCGAGTTGTGATATCCCCGATCGAGTTTCTGTGTTGGATTGGCTCCATGCTTGTTAGAATAGCTGGATGGGAAAATCTTCGGGATCGGTCTGGAAAGTTATTTAGCACAGACTCGGTAGGTTTTTCTCTACCGTTCTCTAAGGAAACACGTCTTAGGGCAGAATCTCCCTTAGGTAGTGGAATATCGATACATGGAACACATTTATTGTTAAGAATCTGATTAAGATCGTCCTTTAGATTTGATTTTGGCAAGAGATGAGATTTGACTTCCCCATTACTCTCCTCTGAGATGGAGAAAGATGTAGATCGCTCGTTTTTATAACTCTTTACATCTGCTGATATATCCAGGCTATCGTCTTCACCTTGTAGGTCACTATCATGAATCAAACCCACACGTGTAAACATTTGACTGCAGCTAGGGCAAACAATACCTCCGAATTTTTTCATTTGTTCAACTTTTGCCATTCTCAGACGTCTAGGTTTTTCATTTGAACAAATGTCAGACAGACACGGTGATTGAATAGTAGTGTCTGGCGTACTACGTGAGTTAAGGACTTCCACGCAAGTATCATTTTTAGTCAATGACCTGCATTGGCAGCTATTGATCCTCACGTCGCCTTCATTTTCAATCAGGTTGTATAATCTTTTTGTGTCATTGTTGAGTCCATTTGAAGGTTGACCAAACACATTACACATCTTCTCATGTCTGTCGCCACAATTCACAGGTTTCGTTGCGAGTATGTCTTCCCTTATTCCATTGATCCTCTGCTTTTCGTTAAAAAATCCAATGATTGGTTCTCTTCTACGAATATTGATGAAGCCATCTGGAGGTTCCTTTGTCGGGCTATCATTATTCTCCTGGGTATCGTCTTCTTCCTCAATACTATCATACCGCTTTAATTCTCCCACAGACGCATTATATAGTCTCTTGCGGCGTGGGAACAGTACTTTTAGCTGTCTTTCAGATTGCTCCCTCTTTAATGCTCTGTCATAAATACCTCGCAATCTTTCAAGTTCGCTCTCTGTAATGAATGGTTGGGAAGTAATATGTTCGCTGCCCCTTCTAGAACTGGGGTTTTTGTTGGAGAAGACTGTGCTTGATATGCTGGTCCTACCAACACCAAGCTTTGATCTTTCACTAAGAGCTCGAAATATTTTGCCGTATATTGCACATAAAACGAAAAATGGAATAAAATAGATTAAGACGGCATTAGCAAACATCAACCAGGCACTCTGCTTGAATTCTACGAAGACGGTCTTTGAAGGAACTAGCAAGCTGTTAAAGCCTAAATTCCAAGTAATTGCTGGGGATATTATCGTCACGATACCTATACCCCAGGTTGCTGCAATGTGCATTATAGTCTTTCGGCGGGATCTCTTACGAAGATACTTAAACGGTGCATTGATGGACCAAAACCGATTCAAGTTAAAGAGTACATAATGCAAAATACTTTCCGATGTGAAATAAAAATCTGCCGTGACCCACATACCATGGGACCAATGTAAGGAGCCCCAAGGTGAGTTCACAACACAGACATCATAAACATTTGGCAGAATTACCAAAAGGCCAACAAGTAAATCTGACACAGCTAAACTGACAATATACAAGTTCCCGGTTGTTTGTAACGTTTTATTACTACGTATCAAATGCAATAACACAGCGTTTGAGAAAACTGTGAAAACGCTAAGAGTGACTATGAATGTTGATTTGATTGCGCATAGCGGAGACGATGAGTTATTTACCGCCGGAAGGTAAGCACAATCAATTCTAGTCGAGAATGTGTCATTACAAGAACGTAATATATATTGCATATGACCACTCTCGTTCCTCTCGCCTTCCATTAGAGATGTCCACTCTTTCCACAGACATCTATGTACAAAGTAAACATGATTAAACTGCACTATCAGAACATATATACCGCACACGTCCAAAGTATCCGCTCCTCATACGCCAGTCTACTACTAACTTTAGACGTTTCCAAAATGTTTAGCACGACACTGTGACAAATCTCTCGTGAATTTTGACACAGCTAAAATAACATAAAAAAAGTAATCCTTTGACATTAGTCGAACATCACACTACATCTCTTAGCGAGAATAACCAATCCTGATAACTTTGCATTTGAAGGAGCCAAAAATTAACTGCTATAAGTGCGTTCCTACATTAGACGTTGAATTCTTGGAGCGTAAAGTGTCACTAGATCTGTGGTAAGTACCGCAATTTGTCCCTCCTAATTAGTTTGTGAAAGACAGTTTGGTGGAATCAATCTTCAGAAGAAAGTGAACTAGATCTTAAATTTCAAGCAGTCGCCCTCTGATCAAGGAGTTGCAATCCCATTCTGAAGAGCTCGTCTGTCACGGAGTAAATTGTAGCTATGCCAAACATTCGCTGATTTGGATTCAATTTATATGGTTCTATCTACTTGAGAGGCGATAAGCAGTTGTAGTCTCTCATCCTTTAGAAACCTCTCCATCTCTCTCTCTATCTGACAATAGTCAAACAAGAACGAAAATACTCGCGGAAAAGTCGATCACGAGCCGAGGAGAGAAAGCTGTGAATTGCTAATAAAAGAAGAGTTACTGCAATGTAAACGACACGAAATAGTACCAGCGCGACGAGCGAAGTCGTGTGGAGACAAAAATTACCCGCTTAGTTGCGACGATACCGCTCAACCGTAATGGAACGATGGGTTTGCGCATGCTCGCATCATATTCATTCGCTTTTCGTTATTACACCGCAAACAGATTCACAAAATGATGTTTATTTTAAGACAGTGCTGATGTGTTCCACAAGATTGATTTGAAGTAAACAGCCGAGGCTCAGAGGATTGCCCGTTAAGGATTGTTAATCTGTTTGTTGTACAGTGATCCCTAGTAATTACATTGCGAAATAAATGACATTAGTAGAATTCTCATAGATTGTAAAAATAGATCAGTAAACAGTAAACTCCGAAACGTGAGACTGTGAAAGTACAGTGTCGCGTAACATACTATGCTGTGTCGATGTAACTCTTCTTTACTTACGGAGTCAACACTGGTCAGTAGTAATTCACATAATTTTCTAGCTAATAGTCTTCAATATAACCAAACTGAATGAGGTATAGCCTTCTTATATAACGTCCTTTATAATTCGTGCGTTGAACTCGTTGAAGTGCTTCAAATAAAGTAATTAAGTTTTTTTGTTTGTGATGAGAATAACTCCTGACACACGGTCGATAAAAGGCGTATCAAATACAGCCTTGCAAAGTATAATTTAACACTAAATTCTCTGTGGAATTTGAGAGGATCAAGACGAATCATGATCTCAAAGTAACTCAAAAAACAGAAATGGGTTTATGATTGTAGCACTGTTACTATCGTAGCTCACATCCATGTTTTTCGGACGTCGGAGGTCAGAGGTCAGAGGTCAGAGGTCAGAGGTCGGAAACTAAATGTGCAGAGCAAGGGATGCGGAAGGTAGCGAAATGTACAAGAGGAAGCACCATTGTTGTGGGGTCAAGGGACAGACTCGGTCCTCACTTAGTCTATAGGGTATATATGAACGTGATACGGATATCGTGGGGTGCCAGGTGATGTCAAGGAAACAGAATGGTATATATGGCGGATCCTGGGAGCATTGGACCTCTAGGTCCCAGTAGTATGAATGAATATATTCCACTGACTTTCGCTGAATAACAATTTGGTTCCTTTATAGTGCGAGGACGGCTTGCATCAAGTTTATTAATGATAGATGAGGATTACAGATATTTCTTAACACTTAATCATATATCGTAAACTGCAACCTGGAACCTATGTAGCTAGATAAGGCAGGTTTGTCGATCCCTTAATTATATTTAAAAACGCGAAGGGGCGGGGGGGGGGGGGTGTTTTAATAAGAAAATTGTTAAAACTCCCTGACCCGGAGAGGCAGGTTAGCGTCTGCGCTATCTGTTTCTACATCCCGAGTGGGCTATAAATATATGATCATTTTAACGAGGGATTACCCAATAATATACAGTTATGCATACCTGTAAATTATTTAGGTCATGCAGCAATAAATGTCACCGAACTGCTGAGGTGTCACAAGTTATTTATTCTAAAAGCTGGGATCAATCGGCCCTGTAAGATTTAGACGACACAGTGAAGGTGTTTTCCTTTGCCTGGTTCGGCGTCTATAGCTATAACTCAGTGGGTTATTACAACATCATGCATACCAAGTACATACGTAAGACATTGCCCAACTTAATATCAATTAAACCTGGATGAGAAAAATATTGTATAAATATATAAAGTAGATAAGCGGGTGGTGAGGCGGGAGGGATTCCGCACAACCTACACTTAATATATATGAATATCGCTATGTCTGGTGTTTATTGTATTAAAACGCAATAATTTACGTTTGATTTAAATGTTCTCCACTAAACATTGTCAAATTATTGGCCATCCAATTCGAATTCAGTGATATCTCTATTAAATATATCCTGTAAGTTTACATTTAATCCGACTGGCCAGAAATAACTATACTGAGGCAATCCTAATTCATCCACATATTCTTCACTTTCCTTCTCATTCCCGATGAGCAAAGTCTGATGATGTTCTCATATATTGCTTGAATTTAATTCATTCGAAATATCGATGTTAAAGCCGATCGGTAAGAAAAATGATAGTTGAAATATTTGGTATGAGTGGGGTGGGGGGGGGGGGGGCTACTTGATTCACCATATGATATTTTTGTCTGATATAATTATTAGTAATTACGTACAGTGATACATACATTGAACAAGAATTGAAATGAAATAAGTAAAGAGTTTTGCTGTCGGGACAATCTTAACCAATTTTTTACGATACTTGTGATTATAGCTAAGCATGCATCCAGTCCATCATCATGATCATAAGGTTACAGTCACAATGGAAGAGGACTCGGGCCAAGGCATTATCTCACGTGACATTTTCGTTAAAAAAGTATTCCTTTGCTAAATCTGCTTAAATGTTGTGGGTATCACGATTGAATTGTGCTAACCCAAACTTGCCCTTTTAAATGGCAGCCATACAATATTAGAACGACCTGCAACTTGTTTACAATCGACGTACTACAGAGAAACGTTAAAGAGCAGAAATTGGAATACGCTCCAACAAAGTCATTCTCAATTGCCGTATTACACACACAAACTGTGGATAGTTCAAACTGCAAATCTGCCAAGTAGTCCTTGCACAGAGAATGACAGCGAACTAGATAGGAATCCTGAACAACAAGTAATATTTGACTTGATCAAGTCTCCCACGGGTGGAATTATTTCCCAAAATTACGGGAAAATTAAGAGGAAAGACATTTTACTACTCATATCAAAACGCATACTGGTCATAAATACTAAACAATAAAAAATAAATCAACAACAGAACCAAAGAAACCCTTCTGTATTTTAATAAATTTATACAGTATAGACAAAAAAGAGGTCCTTATATGACATTCATCTCACCTTAAAAGAATCATAGTGGCAAAATAATATGCCAGTGATGAACTGCTAATTGACATTTTCCCGCCACTTTCATCGATCATTTTAAGCTGAGAGGTTTAGTCTTGAAATTAAAGTCCTCGACGAGTTAAATCGCGCCATTATCACTGATTCACTGTAATAAGTAAGTCCAGTAAAATTCAAGCTTTTATCACTTTTATAATTTTGGTTATATTTCCGTAATCAACAATTAAAATAAAGTAGTATTTTTGCAGATGATATCTTTATTTCCAATTTTTTATGTTTATGAAATCAATCCCTAACTGCACTTAAATTTCACAAAGATGCGTTCGAGTGAATATTTCGGCGGTGATATTGAACAAGCTTCATATAGTTACAGTGAGTTTCAACAGGTTGCCTGTACTGTTAGTGTGTAGACACACACATATCACAGACAACTATAGTTCCGATCGCTTAGTGCGATGAGGACTGTAAAAATTGTCGCGTATTCACTTCATATTGCTGCTGTGGCAACAACGCATGCGTTGTGCACAAAAGTGTTCGGCCGACTTCCTGGAAGTGGTAAGAGAAGTGGTAAGCGATACCATTAATATTTCTCTGTTACCTAAACGTAGAATCCAACTTACCAGTCACATGCGATTTTTGCGCATCGTGTTATAATTTATAATAGTAAGAATAAATATTTGAAACATTTAGAAGCTTGATATTGAATACTAAAAACCTATCTTTATTCATTTCCCGTTCCAACGGCTTCTATCACAATGAACAACGCTGTTTGGCAACAAACTTTAAACCAATGAGAAAATTAGAAAATTGCTGTCGATAATTCATGACGACCACGCCTCTTTAATATAATGAGAGAATTTTCGCCTCCCACCAGACCTTGTTGATTACCTTACCTTAATTAATACAAAGAATTATTATACAGACTTCCAAACGCTGTTGATCTGTCTTAATGATATAACATTAAGGGTATTTACGCCTTTGGTAATAACATTAAAATTATCCAGTATGCAAACGACACAACGGTACATTAGTTATATAGTTATATGTAGCTTCCTGTTTATCTAGAAGACTAAAATATGTTTGTAGAAGACTATAAAACATGTCTGTATGCATTACATAAATTGTTTCAGTCTTGATAATTGCACAGAATTCAGACCACAAATGTCGCATATAACACAACAACTAAGACGAGCCATATTCTTCTTTGGATAAAATAAAATCTCTCCTAGATTGTGACAGTGTTGTAAGCATCGTTATCAAATCTATTCCATTATTCCCTAACATCCATGTGAAGAAAATTCAGATGTCACGAAGACGAGAATAAGCATAATGGATAACAGGTTTCCAAGAATTCCACATAGGAGACGCTGTGACGCTACTGATAACGCAATATTCCCATAGCAACTGATATTTTATTACAACAGAAAACCCATAAAATGCAGGAAGTAAAAATTGGATTTAGTAAACGTAAAGAACAATGAATGTTAATCTGGTAAACAAATAATTTGATTTCGAAACGTGGGGTAATAACCCCCAAAATTAAGGAGAGGGATCAGGGTGGCCGGGAAGGTCTGACACCGAGCCGGGGGGTCGGGTGAGGATGATCGCCAATAATTTTCACATCAGTAATGTGAGTGACTTCTACTCCATCCTCCCGCCCTCCCCTGCACCTCCGCCCCATGTCAAGTTTTTGTTGGGGTTCCTGATTTATTGTTAGTGCGGTTGTAAGGAGCAAAACATGGAAAGGTCATTCATGGTTTGAAGAAAATGAGGGGCACACGTGAGGTCCACTTCCAGCTACCTCACCGATGTCTACACAAACAAATTAGTACTGTGGTTGGAAAATATGAGAAGCTACTTGTCACTCAACTGTCATGTTTCTTTGTATAACTGCTACTGTTGTTGTTTATAACTGATACTGTTGTTGTTGTTTATAACTGCTACAATATAACTGTTATATTGTTGTTTATAAATGATACTATTGATAACTGCTACTATTGTTGTTTATAACTGCTACTGTTTTTTGTCTATAAGAGCAGCTGCTGTTCAGATAACTACATCGGTAAGTTATACTATTCCTAAAATTCAATGTGAAGTGAAAATCACTCACTTAAACATTTGATGGATTCAAAGATTTTGTTTTATTTCTTTAAGTGTCGACAGTCACTTTCGACAATATCGTGTCTTCTCTATGCAAAGTCACATCCCTAGTCAAGAGCTTTCTCAATTAAGCAGATTTCAAGCAGATTTCAACAAGTGGCTTAAATATGTAAATATATTATATTGTATATTGTCTCCGCTGGAACTGAAATACACGATCTGGATCGGGTCGATTTATATTTGCACGACGCCTTGTTCATAGCTTATCATGCATAATATCAGTATGTTTATAAACGAAATTACTGTAGACAGGCATATATACAGAGAGACACACAGATTCATAAATAGGCAATAGATATATATAGCCTATATAAGAAATACTATAATATGTATTTTAGGTAACTTTTATGTTAATTCAGTTTTATCTCTATTCATTGCATTTTCCATATATTTTATTGTCAAAAAAACTGCATTTTGGTTCTAGATTTATCCTGAGACGCTGATACAAGAATATTGCGGAAAACGTGACGTAAATGTTATTCCATTGCGATGAAGAATTAAACTTACGATGTTAGGACAAATAGAATGGCTGGTGTATTGTGCAATCCTATGAACAATGCACAAAGCTAAACGTAACATGATCTTCTATTTATTTGTTTTTGCATAGAGGTACCACCCTTCATATTCCCATGGTTTCTGTCAGGTTCCAATATGGAAACATTTACAGCCCGTAGATGCAACCACTATAAAATTAAGAAGGAACATGTTTGCTGTTGTTTTAGAATCGTATGACACTATAATATCAGTATCCATGGAGGTTCCATTAAGAAACTACAGTATTTATTAATGCGGTACATTTCTGATGACTAAATGAATATGGAACTTGGATCGTACACTTGCTTGCAGTTTCAATACTAAAACACTTAGACTATAGTTTGTGACGTAAACATCAGCCAAGGTTCCTCTGTGGTCAGTTTGTTCTCTGTCACGAATTTATCAAACACTGCTCACTTGACGCGAACGGTCTTCCTGACAGGCATGAAAAACTTACAAATAGTTTAAGTTACCCATGACCATCTCGCATTCACCTCGGACTAATAATTTTTTTCGCTGAAAGTTAAGTGAAAACAAAGTAAATTGATGGCTTTCAGCCTTGGAATGGATACTGCTTTATTATCTATCACCGTTATCTGGTAATTGACAACTCATGCCGGGTAATTTATAAGAATGAAATGTTACGCTTTACTCTTGTCAGTTGCCAGCCAATTTATATTATGATAAGACACGTTTATTTCATCGTAAGATGAGTCACACCCATGAGTGATTCCCTAACAGCCAGTATTATGAGCCTAAGCTGGCTGCTTGATTTCCCTAACAATAACTATTATTCTATACACATGAGCCTAAGCTGTCTACGTTGCTCCCCCAACAACCAATAGTCTTTAAATAAACAAAATGAGTTTACACGAGCTACAACTGTCGTTTCACGTACGATGCAGTTATTGGATAAACTATGTAATTATTTTCTTAGCTTTGAGGATCCTTGGCTCAAGTATCATTCCTTGTTATCGTAATATACCTTATAATAGGTATACTGTATATCATGTAACCATTAAGTGGTAACCTATAGTACAGTTGTATTTTATAGTGTAATATAATAGAATAGATTAACCTTTATTTCTTTTTACAATACGTTTCAATTAACTTCATATTTCCTCAAATTTCTGCATGGTGTACAGTTACAGATAACATACCTTCATGTCCGCCTTGATGACATTATAACTCCGTTCATTAGTATGTAATTGATACGAAGTCTTCTCAGGATGCAGTAAATTCAACATAAACATACGACCAAACATTATTCACGGTATTAAGTTCAGTCACCGCATGGTGTAATAATCCTAAATAACCAAATGCATTGTCTTTATATCTTACCAATGTAAAGAACCACAGCTGATTGAATTAACAAAAATATTAATAGTTCGAGAAAACTGAAGGTTCAAACATTTGCTGTTTTGTTTACGTGTAAGTGATCTCGGGTCAAAAGCAGGTCAGCGTTGGCGTTCAATGGTTTATCTGTTTACCACATGGGAGTTTGATGCGCGCGGGCTTTATTGTAACTTACTACACTAGCAAAGATATCGAGGCAGGTCTGAAGAAACTCCTGTACAGATGCCAAACCTACGAGCTATGGAGATGTTGATACTATTCAGAACCCAGCACGCCACATGTTTCCTCTCTGCGGTGAAGATTACATGTCATTGTATTCTTATTTTGATTATTTAAATGTTTGTTTGGAAATATCTGAGCAGTTTGACAATTGACAAGAAACATTCCAACACCGAGTGTTTGTACCTTGAATAATTTCAAGAGCGCGAAACCGACAGACGAAACTCGATAATTCCCTCGAACGACATGTCCCGATGCATCGATTGGACAACGCAGCTTCGCTTACAAAGGGGAACATGACCTACATATATGTAAATGAAAGAGATACCGGCAAGAACAAAACAATAAGAACGACCGGTATGAAGGTCAGATTATCTGTAAATTAAAAGAGCGCTTAAGAAACAATCGACAAATATTGTCAAACTGAAGACTGTAAAGAAGCTTCTTTGTTTTGCTACGTTAGTTCTTTGTTGTTGCTTTGTGGAAAGGGAGGAGGTGCAGGCCATAATTTCCAGTGCATGAAATGTAGTGTAAAATAATAAATCGACTAGTCTTTTGTTACGTTTCAGCTAAACAAAC
>JAAAKB020058586.1:0-13911 GCA_010014835.2 Apostichopus leukothele
ATATATATATATATATATATATATATATATATATATCTGCTGTTAAACTTAATACCACATGTCTTCTATTTCAGTTATAATGATTGATTTCATGATTGGTCTTACTTTCTTAGGGGTGTAACTGATTGTTGGTATGGTTTCTTACAGGTAGAGATCTATGTAGTTATTATGCTATGTTGGTGATGTAAGTACTGTGTTAGGTGCTGTGTATTTCTTACATCTAATATTTTCAGTCGTTAAGACTGAAGTTTCTTTTTTTGCTTTTTCTTCTGGTTCTTTATATATATATATATTGTAGTGATTTCATCTGTTCCAATTAGACATGATGATTTTTTTTTTAGTTTTTTATTTCACTATCAAAATCAGTTTCCAAATTCACCACACTAATTTGCAAATTAATTCTTAGTTTTTAACCAACTTATATCAGGGGGCTTAATTCTTTTAAATAGATAACATCAAGTCAATAACACGATATGTTAAGTACCAGGAAATAATTCAGTTGGTATCACATTGCAAATTGCTATACAAAAAGGGCAAGTTGCTCTCTATATACTGTACAAGTGCAAAGATGCATAGCGGTTATTGTACACACGTGCCATATTGCTTTTACACGAGACAAAATTCAGAACCTCTTAAGCTACTACATAAGGTTTGAATACTGAATTATTCCCTGGTTTACATGTGGTGATCACAATTAACTTCTGTCAGGGTACATGTACTATACTCTTCATGTCTACTTTCTGGGATGCAGGGAAACAGTCAAAGTGGTTGCACTCTTTGGTTTTATATTAAACCCTACAGCACAGACTGATATTAAATACGGAACGCTACACCAAAGCAAGCGTTCAGAGGTTATTAACACTATAGGGAGACAAGACACTTCTAAATGTTTCTGTTTAATAACAGGCTAACACCAAACTTGTGTGACTTATTATGTTATCCAATAATTTTTTCTTAAATTACTACTATAAACCTAATTCTTGGTGTCAACATAATGCCTTCAACTACCATGGTCTATTCTATATTCTATATCCATTCAATATTTCTATGGCAATGCAGGGTATGTCATAAGGAAGTTTATTTCATCTGGAATGGAAAATCCAGAGTCAAAGCCCTTTTATGTACATGCATCACTGTGTTATGCAGGCCACCTGTGAAATTTTGCTAAATGCAATTACTTCCAAAAAAAAGAACAGTAAAAATGAAAAAAAAGAAGCAAGTACACATTTTTCTTGTAAATTTCATTTGTGAATGTCTGTCTAATAATTGATCTGTGTTAATAATACTTAACATTTCTGTGTGTCTGTCTGTGTGTCTCTGTGTGTGTTACTCAATGTGAAGTTCATCTGTGTACATCTCCATGTACAGTACTGTAAAGTCTATTATTCAATCAGTCAATCTTTCATCATCATCTCAGCTTATGTTTGCTTTGGAAAAGGGTAAGCTAGCCGCTTTCACAGATGGTGCTCTGGTCAGTGGGATTAGTGTGTTAATGATGGTATTTAGTACTAAAGCGTTATGTGCACCTCAAATCGAAGGATGGTCAACTTGCCAAGTAAAATTGCACACACATCTGCTTTATACATTGGTCACACTCATTATTTATGCAGCATCTTAGATGCATGGCAGGTGCTCTATGAAGTCAAATTAATTCTCAGTTATTAAAAAAAATAACAACTGTGAATGGACAGAGAATAATTTAGTGTTTAAGTTTTGTGTAGCAGTTTTGAGGGCTCTGAATTTTGTCCTTTGTAAAATACTATGGTTCCTTTGTAAAAAAAAAGAAAGAACTGATGTATACATCTTTGAACTTGTATAACAATGTGACAAAGTTGCATAGCATTTTGTGGATGCGATACTGGATAAATTAATCCCTGTTGGAGATCATTATGTATGATAATGTGTTAGTATCTCTGTAACTTCCCTTCAAAGAAAGTACAGTAGGTCTGTGTACATCCAACATTGCCGGTTTCGGTGTTCAGAATTTTTGCAATGTAGAATCAGTAGGCACAGTTTGAATGTACAGGTTGAATTTATACTGTATTTCTTTAGTTCAAAAGTGTTAACTGTGCTGTACACAATTTTATGGAAAAAGTCCGAAAGTTTTATTCTATTCACGATTTTTATTAAGTTTATATACATTTACATGAAATGCGTAAAAATTCTCCTGCAGTATATTTCAATCAAGCTTTGGCCTAATCACTAGCTACAGCACACTGGATGTATCTAGACTATGACATTTCTGTACTCTGTTGCATTTAGTTTACACTGTACAGTACACTAGGGACAGACAGACTTACAAGACTGACCAAATAACAGTTGCATGCCTTCTAATATATACAAATTAACAAGACAATCAAAAATCTAGAACATTAATGAAACCTGATTGGTTCATTTTCTTTAGATGCTGGTGGAGATATCAGGGTATCATTAAAGTAATCAACCAACAAATTGGTATCACAATTAAGTTTGACACTGTGTATAATCGTAAAGATTATTACGAAGATTTTGATGAAGAACATTCTCATTTTATAAGAAGGAAGGTGGAGACGTACAGTATTATATATACAGTACTGTAACTGTGCACACAGTATAGTAGCTTATTCTACGTAAATTTGCTTGGTGGAGGCTCAAATGCAGAGATTTTCTAAATGGTTGCCAACTGCAAAATGGTCAAAATTTTCAGTTTTAACTTTTCTTTCTATTTCATAATTTCACAATCTGTAACTACTATTGCTGTTTTCTAAATCTTGATTAAAATATGTTTCTTTAAAAGCAGCTGGTTGGATTTCTTTTTAATAACCACACAATATATATGCATGAAGTGTTCCATGTACTATTAACTAGATTTAAGCATTTGTAGCTATAAGTTTAATGTCCATACTGATGGTGAGATGGTTACCAGTCCCCCCCCCCCCCCCCTCACCATCGGTACATCTAGCTTATTGATCATTTAATGTATTATTTATTATCATTTAATGAAATCTGTGCCCTCTTTCTTATTATACAGTACATGCAAAAGTAGGATAGGTCCAACAACATGTGTTATGAAAGTATTGTACTGTAGGCTAGTAGGTTATATGCTAATTGAGTGTTTGTATTGGAAAGTAGCAGACAATTTGCAGGCTTTCTCAAACATCTGTTGATGTCATTACTGCATTAAATTAATGCCCCGGTTGATGGTGCATGCCGTCTTACTTTTGATAAGGTCATTTCAAGTGTGAATAGAGTTCATTTTTTCCGACTTTGTTATTATATGCACAAACTCATTGGTTGATACCAAGTAGTATACAGTTGTAGTGTGTTGAACAGAATTGTCTTTAGTATAAAATGATATATCACACAGAAACTGACTGGGAAAGTGTAAACAACCTTAAAACAAAGGAGTGGTTGGTTGGTTTGGGGGGAGGGGGAGAGGTGGGAGGGGATTTGGAACTGTTTAACTTAGAAATATAAGTGGTTGTGTCCTTATCAACCATTTCTTTGCTAAGGGTACCAGTGGGCAGAGTTTTTTAAAACCAAAAATGTACAGTACTATTCTTTTAACTTTCTGCTACAGAATCTTCATGCGCAACTCATCCAGCTAGTAAGGTTTCCTCCATCAGTAATCTCTACAAAAATGTATCTGTTCCTGTGTTCACATCAGTAAAAGGGGTAAGTTATGACAAAAAAGTTATAAAAACTGTTATTGCTATACTTTTGGTAATTAAATCTGGATGTCAACTTTCTCTTTTAAATAGCTTTTCTGGGTTTGTTTTTAATATTTTTATATAAATGTAAGCTCCCTCTCCTCTCCCCTCCCCTCAACCAGATTTTGTCTTGTTGCTATTATATTATATCTGTGCAGATGCTGGGATGGTTGCTAGTTGCCCCAATAAACACAACTACAGTAGCTTATAGTTATACTAAGGAAAAGGAGAATATTAATTAACTTTTATTTGATACACATTTGATACACAGTGCAAGATATCCCATGGCAGTTTGCAACATTGGCTGAATTTGTATGAAATAGTGTGGAAGTTGTAGAGAAATGCATGGCCAAATGCAAAAGGGCTAATGCTTTATGAGTGGGAGGCAGTTTATACCAACATGAAATACTGTTGTATTTTGCATATTTGTCATTGTAGACAGCTATTATATGGAAGGTGGAGATGTTGAATACTATTGACCGGATTAGGACAAACAATCTAAATGGGATTTTCAACTATCAGAATGGAGTTCGATGCTATATCTTATGACTGTCACACTGCCAGGCTGCCAGTAGTATATCCCTTTAAGGTTTTATCCATAGTGGGACGACACATTAATGTATTTTTCGGTCCGATCAAGCCAATCTCAACTTAAAATTGCTACTTCAGTACTGAGTACCGTAATGTTTATTATCATGTGTTTTTAATTGCGTCCTCCACACAGAGAATCACCATGATTCGAGCTGCTCCGTTTTCTGGCGAATCTTCAGATTCTTCCGATGACGAGCACGGAACCCCAAAGAAATCTCCCCAACCTCGGCTCGCTGGCAAAATGTCAAAGTTGAATGCTCTGCTCAGTTCAAAGAGTAGCAAGAATTCGTCAACCGTTGAAGCCGAAATTAAGAAAGGTAAAAAACAAACAGAGAGGATTAAATTTTCTGGTTGTATAAGTTCATGCCGATTGTTTACGTATCAAGCTGGTCGTGAAGTTGAATTTCTTTGTCAACTCTTTGAATGTTTTATTGTTTATTTTTCTGTATGTCTCCTTTAAACTGGATTTATATCAGACAAGTTCTGTTTGGCATAACAATGTACATTTAGAAACAGTATTGCCAAAGGTGGCCTCAATTGTCAACGTAACATATTCTGCGATTCTATCCTTCCTGCTATTTGGAAGAAGTTTCCTGGCCAAAAATAAAATCTCTACTTCCATACATGATTTGATTTACGTGAAGGAACACAAAACATTTGGCATGAAATTGCTCGCAGACTGTTCCAGCTCGTCCTTGTCATACTTAGACTTGATAAAGTCTTCAGTCATTTGTTCAAAAAAATGCTACAAATTTTTGATGTAAATCCCAAATGGAATATAAGTTATTCTTACCTTATTCTGGAAGTTGTTCATGGCAGTTACTTCTATCACATAGATCAATAATGTTTCTTGGGTTTGTATTCTTCTTTAAACTGGATTTTATATCAGACAAGTTCTGTTTGGCATGACAACATACATTTAGAAACAGTATTGCCAAGGTGGCCTCATTTGTCAACGTAACATATTCTGCGATTGTATCCTTCCTGCTATTTGGAAGAAATTTCCTGGCCAAAAATAAAATTCTCCACTTCCATACATGATTTGATATACGCGAAGGATAGCAAAACATTTGGCAGGAAGTTGCTGGCAGACTTCCAGCTTGTCCTTTTAGTGTGTTTGTTCCTTTTTTGTAAGGCCTCTGGTGTAGGCCATTAGAAAAACAACTTTGTTCTCAATATACATAAATTAAGGTGTCAAGATAGATAAAAGAAGTGCACCGTTTCTCGTCGTCGACTACAACGTCCGACGATGGACACACATAAATTGTCATTTGGGTCAATAGCATTTATTGTCCTGCATCTGTCTCTGTTGTAAAGTCTGTACCGTAAGACTGTTTGATCTTGAGAGAATTTTAATATTAGGTCCTAATTGGCAATGTGTTTAGGACTATGTGACAGGTTAAATAAAAAACAGGTTTTTTGTTTTGGTTTCCGATGATGTATGGTCATGTTTCATCAGCTATACAAATTAATTCCTTTCCTAATCTATATTCTTTCCTAAAGTAAATTCTTTCCTTATTATATGTTATGTTTTGGTAAATAATACAAAGAGGTATTGCATTGTGGGAATTGGAGGTCGACCATTGAAGCTACTGACTTGTGCTCTACTTGGGCAGGAAACTGTGTCAAATCTTATTTTCCATAAAGTCACTAAACCCTTCTTTTATTTCATTTTTTTATTTTGCTTGTTATGTTATCAGACGAACCAGACTATGCAGTACCGCCAGATGCAATCGAACCCTCAGAGCCGATTAATTGTAAGCGAACATCGTCTTCAAAACCGACTCTCTCAGTCACCAAGAGCGCTCCAGATAACTGTAGCAGTGAGTCGGTCTCTCCCTCTTCAAACAAGGTATAAACAATCTCAAATGCTCTCTTACAACATGTCGTCAGTGTACCACAGATTTACCTTCTTACTTTATGCTTTTCAGGTCTTGAAAGTGAAAATGCGACCATATGTGACAAAAATCCTAACAATTGCTGAAAATATTTTTTGGGGTGATGAATTATATTAAGTAAAGAAACTTTAAAAAATGTTGATTTGTAGACGAATCCCTCATTTACAGTCAAACTTTTTTAAGTGTTTGAGAAATGTATTTCATCGCAAATGCCTTTTTTCATTCATGCGGATGTTGTTGTGATTCACATTTTCTTTCGTTGTGGGATAAAAAAATCCTCTTCTTGTAGGCTCCTGGAAGAAAGAGCGGCTGGCTTACGAAACTGGGAGGGAGAGTCAAGACCTGGAAGAAGAGATGGTTTGTCCTGAATGAAAAAGACTTTCAGCTGATGTATTTTAAGTCGGTGGTAAGTTTCAATACATGCTCTGTCGGGAGAATTGTGGTTTGATATCTGTTTAATAGCTTTAGTTAAATTAAAAAAAAAGAAACCTGAACAATTAATTGTGCAGGAGAATGTATTCTTTCTGTTGGGTGTATAGCAGTATTCATAGTTTAATTTCCAGATTCATTCCAATCATATAGCAGTTTCTTCTTCTCCATTATTTTTAAAGATCCATCCAATGTCAGAAATGACAGTGATGTCTTTTTGGTTCACTTCAGAGGTCATTTTGCCATGAAATGTTTTTGAATGAATTTGGTTTAGTGTCGGACATGTTTTGGAAACTTTCGTTCTCTGTAATACAACTTATGTTCCTGTTAGTCAATTTTTCTAAGCTTCTCAGTGGGATGTCAAGTTGAAGCCTTCCTGCTTTACATTACAAGGGGGGTACATGTTGATTTAGTTTAATTTGGTTATATTTGATTAGCATAGCTGATATTATCATCTCTTACTAGTACAAGGCTATTTGGAAGTTCAGAAGCAAACTGTTTCTGTCAAGTTTTCTTGTTAGATTGCTATAAGTTTTATGTGCTATTTTGTTGTCGATGGTTTGGAGATTTGGATTGTTTCCATTTGGTAATGAATGTCGATCAAATTAAGAACAGTAATTTTCATATTGAATTGCAAATGAATCATAAATTTGTAAAATTTAAAGTTATTTTAAATTCAACAGAATGACATTCAGCGCAAACCGAAAGGTCAGATAGCTCTGGACGCTAGTTGCAAGATCACTTCGTGGGATCAGTCTGCGACCTTTGAACTTACAACATCGAAGAGAACATTTTACCTCACAGCCGAGAGCCAAGAAGAGAGAAAATCATGGATAAATGGTGAATAATTTTTATTAATGGATTTCCTTTTAATTTTGATACCTCGTTTTGACCATATGTCAAAACGAGAGAAAATAAGTAGAGGTTCTGTTGTTTGCGATCCTCTTTTGTTTTTCAGAGATATTTTTGCGCTGATATCTGATATTCCCGAGGACTTTTAATAAGATTATGCACAGATGCTTCACAGTATCAAGTAATGTCATTGTGTTAAATGGCTTTCGTTACTTTAATCGGATCACGAGATGGGAGTAAAAACTGTGAAAGGAGACTTTGTCATTGAGGTTCTACTTCTGTTTCACAAATATCATGTTGAGTGGCTATCTGATATTCTACAAGATTTAAGACAAGCTGTGTACATGAACGTTCTTCTTTGAGAAAGTAGAAACATAGGTAGCTGTGAGGATTTGAAGTCATTTCTTCTGCGCCATCTAAGATGTCTCAATGACATTTAAATGAGAATGGTGTCTTTTCTTACACCTTCAGAGATGCAATTTTAGAATTAAACACAGCTCTCTTTTATCTTTTTTTTTTAAGTTTGTTTATTTTCCAATTTACAAAATTTCTGTCACTGAAGTACAGAATATGTTCCTATTTGATACTGTGATCATTATACGTATTGCTTGTGAAACTTTGATCACTGAAGCTGAGTCATACCATGGTTTCTCCTTCCTTCCAATTTTTTTTAACCCCTGGGCTTTTGAGTAATAAATCGTCAAGAGATATAGGAGAGGAGTGTCGGTTCTGTTTGCTGAGCCACATAATTATAATTAACTTTTAATGTTTCAGAAGTATACAAGACTCTTCAAAAGAGCCCCAATGATGACGACTAATCAATGAGATTAAGCTGCAGAATAATTGATTCTGACAGATACGTAGCTGTTTGTGATATGAAAGCTATGCATGATGGATTGAAAAAGGACATGTTAGCATTTTTCTTCACAAAGTGCAGTAGACTATTGTGTAATTTTAAGTAAAAATATTCAGTAAGTTATAGCATAGGAAAAAAGGAAACAGACCACTGCTATGCTGTAGTAGATGGAGCTATTTACTGGTACAGTATTTAGAAGCATTGACACCTTGTTTCTTGAAACGTACTGGTTGAGCCTAATTGCTTGAATAAAATATAGTGGTTTTTGCTTATCCCGGATCAAATCCACACATTTTGCCTTGTTTGGAATTGTTTTCCAACTTGGTACCGCAGTCGAAGAAACTACCTTTGTTACTAGATCGCCATTTCGTCAAATCGTAAGCTTCAAGCCAATCTGTGTCCTGAATGGGAGAGAACGGCTGATTAGTTTTCTAAAATAACGGCTTTCTAGTCCAATTGGAACATATTGTGTAGATAATGTTACTGTCAGAGATGACACAGATTTCAGCTAAAGCTAATTAAAATTTCCTACTGAAAATGATTAGTGGTGGAGATTTAAACTAAGGATATTTTGTTGATTTCAAAAGCTTTCCATAATACATTTGCCAGAAAGACTTGTTCTCATAACAGGTAATTTCAAACTTAAAGAGAAACCCACTTTGTATATTGATGTCCACCTTGTCAATATATATGTAGAATTCTAATGGTTATTCAAGATGGAAGGTTAGTACAGAACAGTTTATAATCCATAAGTCCAGTTATTGAAACCATTAATGTGCTACAACTCTTACACATATTTCAGAACCGTGATAATCCTAATCATTAATAAAGGTTCTCGATCTATTACTCCCCCCACCCCTCCCCCTTCCATCTTTTCTATAGCAATTCAGAAGGTACTGAAGAGGTTCAAGTCTCCGTCCACAATGGCAGAAAGAAGCAAGTTTATATTTATGCAAGGTTGGGTGAGCCGCATCAACAACGAGAAGAAGTTCCGCTGCTGGTGCATTCTAAGCGGAAGCAAACTACATTTCTTCAGAGACGCAAAAGGAAAGGTCAGTTGTTTGGTCTTGTTCATAGATGGTATTTTCCACGTCCTTTCTGTTAATTTAGGAATTGATTTTGAATTCTATTGTTGTGTTCTAACTGAGCTAGATTGATCGAATGTAAAACTTTTGCATACCTTACAGTAGTTCATTCTAAACTCTTAACCAGTGATGTTTTAACAATCAGTCTGGCTTTATTTCTATGAATATTCAGAGAATTACAGGGCAGGTATGTATTTGTTGTATCTATTCCTGCACCCCATTTCTCCCCCCCTTTACCTCATAATAACCTCATTGGATAGACTAGATTGTGTCCCAGCCTCTGGTGACCTCAAATACTGTAGGAGATGACAGAGGCACCCTTGAACATTATTGCTATGTCACAACAGCAAACATAGCTCTATCAGAACCAATGAAATGAAAGACAACATACCATATAAAAAATACCAGATCCATGAACAACTCTTTACAACACCACTGTACTGCAGCAGGTTTGAAAATAAATCAAAAATAATCCGGCTCCTGGTGGCTCTTGAATCGGGAATGTAATTATCGTGGGAGAGAAGTGTTGAGCACTGAACCTCACCTCACCTCACCTTCACCTTCAAATTCCTTTTTTTTTGGGATTAATTTGGTTGTTTTCTTGCTCTAAAAGGCTCCGTTTGAATCTGTGGACATGGAAGCTTCCAAAGTTCAGAAGTTGACTCAGTGGGACGAGGCAAAACTTGGCAAGCCTAACGGAGCAGACTATGAGAAGACCGTAACCGTAACGACTGGAGGGAAATCACCTAAAACAATCATTTTATTGTTTAACTCTAAAGAAGGCCAGGTAAGAGGAGAAAGAATGAGATCGAAGGTTTCATGACATAGTTGAAGAAGGCTGTTTCTTGATGAATGTATCATGGTATTTATTTTATAAAATGAAATTAATTTAGAGGGAGCATGATTTTTGCAAGCATGTCTTCATGATGTGTCTCAATTATGAGTAAAAATCGAATCTATTGTCAGAAAGTTCAATTGTATCGACCAACCAAATTTGGTTGTCAATCCAACTGATCACTGGCAATAATGCCGCATGCTACATTTACATACTGTCATTGAAGAGAAATCATTTGCAAGGTAAATAGCCCTTCATATAATCATTTTGTTTACACATGTCCTTTATATATTTTCTGCTGCATAATTGGCAAGTTCAGCCAGGGACTTTGGGGTATGTCATGTGTTTGTTAACATTGGTCATCATATATGACAATCACAGAAACTTTCTTGCTCAAAAAGGCTTAAACAATTGTAATATGTGACAAATGTCTATGCCATATATACCATGCAGTATCAACATGTTGTTATTATTAATACCACAGACATAGATATATATAATTTCGTGTTCAAATTTTGCGTAGCAGTTTTGAAGGCTCAGAACTTTGTCTCTTATACAATATTTTGCTTTCTGTGTTAAGAAAGTACTATGCATCTGGCTCAATTGTATAGCAATTAGGCCAATTTGCATAGCATTCTGTGATGCAATGCCAGAGAAATTATTCCCTGCATTAAAGGTAAACTATATGTGTTGATTTTTGTGCTAGTTAGGTTACCCTTACTCACAAAAGCTGTAGAAGTCTAAATCTCTACTGTAGCTTTGATGAGATTAATTTTGAAACTTAGGATTTTATTAGGAAACAAGAAAAAAACGTCCATTAGAAGTTTTGCATTTTAGTGTTCATATTATTTCACTGTTAAATTATCACAGTCACATTGCCAGACGTTCCAGCACAGTAATTGAACGTGGTTCGATCTCTTCATATACACGAGGAAAGCTTGGGGATACCATTTAAATCATTAAGTAGGGATAGGGATGATTCCATCACACGTTCAGTAAGGGGATGAAAGATGTTAAAGTTTCCTCTTTTTTTTTTTTTCTTGCAGGAAAATTGGTTCATACAATTGAAATTAGCCTCTGGTGAAACAAGCTCTCCTTGTGAAGACGAAACAGAGTTCGAGAGACTCGCCAATCAAATTGTGAACGGCAAAGGAGGTACTGGCACGCTATGGAAGAACCCAGTTATGTGTGCAAACAAAGGAAGCTTAGAGAAGCCACTGACTTCACTGCCCACTGATGCATTGAGGAAAGAGGCTATGAAACTAGCTAAGGTGAGTAGATATACTGACATTTATTGTAAACCAGCTAGTTGTTTTTCATTTATGTAATTTCCATAACTGCATTTCACATTCCATCAGTAACATTATTGGGGTGGAATATACCCTATGAGTGCTATGAAGTATTTCATGTCTTCTCCCCCCCCCCCTTCTCTCCCCTCACCATCTCTCAATAAAAAGAAAATGAAGGGAAAAATAGAAACAAAATTGTGTAGCTAACTTGTTAAGATACAATTCCACTTGATGACCATGGCAAGCCCTGTACTATTTCTTACATTAAAGTAGGCTAGGCTGATGTACATTTTGTAGTGAACATGTTGTTGAAATGTAGACGTATGTTTGTTAAAGTGTCATCAACTTTCTTGTTATTTTAATTACCTATCATGGCAAAGAAAGTAGTCAGACTATCCATTGATTAAATTCATCTGCACATGGAGACTATATGGTGCACAAACAACAAGCTACCTAAACAGTCAATCAATTTCTCTACCAATTGTTATTTTCTTAATTTTTCTCGTCCCTCACAAATAAGTTTTGTCTCAATTGATAGATAAACATCAGATACTCTCAGTCACTGGGGAATCGTTTGGAGGGATAGGACCTCCTGGCAGAGAGTTGTAAACCTGTAACTTTTAACGTCGATTGGAGATACAGTAGTACCACCAGTAATTTCCCTGACTCGAGTGGATTTGTGTACTTTGAGGCACTAGCTTATCTCTATGAATTAAAAACTTCACTAACCTATTTGGGGTCCTACTAAAATTTGAAATTCAACGACTTGAGTCAAGACTGGGTTGCAATGCTGCCTCAAAGAATTTGTTTTAAGATATATTAATTAATTTATTAATTAAAATTAATTACATTTTATATGCTTATATCTGTGAAAATTGTCCCCATTGATTAAGAGGGCTATGAGTAGGGTTATTACATTATCACGTCAAATACATTTATCAATCAATTAGGTTTCCTATATTATGTTCTGTTTGTCTCACAGACCTGCAGCCTATTCATATCGGTTCCTAAGGACAAACCAGCCATAGACTACCATGTAACACTGGTACAGAATGCCCTTCAGTCTTGCCTTTCACATGCTGTACTCAGGAATGAAATATACTGTCAACTCATCAAGCAGACTAATCCAGGAGAGGTATCAACTATTGTCTCTCTTATTAATTTATGTTACAAAAATTGAGCAAATTTACTCGATTGTTTTTTCTCTTCTTCAGTAAATCCAAGGAAAACAATGACGTAAAAGGTTTCCTCCAAGTGTTTGAAACAGGCTATATTAGATTTCGAATTTTCTCACTTTCATTGTTTTAAACTTTGAAATGTCTTATTCCATTTTTTTTTATTCTCTTTTTACCATTGTGTTTGTACATTTTTTTTTTCATTTAGTAGATGTATTTATAGCTATTTCTAACATTTGTACTTTTCTTCTGATAGTTATCAAAATCCTTACTTACAAAGAGTGAGATCAATAAGTGATTGTTATGAAAGTTATGGACCTTCAAAAAATAAACAGTTACAGTCTTGATTTTCTTTATCTTTTCTTTATGTAGCAACCGGATGAATTTCAATGCTAAACTTACTCAAATTCTGACATGATTACCAACAGATCCTTCTCCCTGTACTCTGCTCAAAGGATTAATTAGTTGATTGTGCAATATGAGTATTTTTCTTCAAACCCCAAGTTGCCTCATTAGTAATTACACTTATCAATTAGTCACAATTATCAACTTCCTGAAGGCCGATTTGTTTTTCAAGTATATGTCCTGTAGAAAGTAACATTTGAGAGGGTTCGTTAATTTTTAAAATTTGATTTGAGAAGTATTATACAAGTTCTTAGTGTTTGCGTATATGTAGTGTGGGTAATGCCTTCTTAGAAACAACAATCAATTGTTTCAAATATCAGGGTAGAGTGCTCTTTAGGATGATATGAACAATATTTAAATACATATTTAAATGTATTCTATTCTTCATCAGTACACTGAAAACCTTTCGTCCTTTGCTATCATAGGATATATCTGGCAGACACAATTGCTGCAGATTTTACAATGTGTGGGGGTTTGCTTGTTGATATTGATATTAAGTATATATGTATTTATTTGTGCCTTTGTACTAATGCATATTGGGGGGGGGGGAGGGGGTCCTTACAAAAACCATTGGTTGTTTTATATTTCAGGGATGTTGAATAAGGACAATATGAAAACACAACATCCCCTACTGTCCATAAGTATGTCAAAACTCTTTCTTTATTTGCACAACATAAGAGTCAAGATGTTTACAGAACCTCTACTCTCTCATTCTTTCCACTATTAGGTTGATCCCGGTGAACACTCCATCAAACAGGCTTGGCAACTGCTTTGCGTTACGGTGTCATCTTTTCTACCTCAGCAAAA
>JAAAKB020058697.1:0-13909 GCA_010014835.2 Apostichopus leukothele
TTTTTCACCATTGTGTTTCTTTTATTGTCCTCTTTCATATAACATAAACATGTATGACAACTGAACCAATCCTTTAAATGAGTACTGCAAAGGAAACTGCCTTTCGAAAATGTGGGACCAAACACTGAATCATTTCATATTGAATTTCACTAAATATTTCAATTGATGTGATGCACTTATACAGTGCATCGCATGCTCACTCTGTACTCACGCGGAAGGAACTGTTACATGTGAACACGGCGAGCATATTTACGTGAAGACACACACTCTGAAAGTTCTACTCACCTCTGCATTCATTGACTGCAGTACTGGTTCCCCTGGCCCAGGGCCTATC
The DNA here is from genome assembly GCA_010014835.2 of Apostichopus leukothele. Lineage (NCBI taxonomy): Eukaryota > Metazoa > Echinodermata > Holothuroidea > Aspidochirotida > Stichopodidae > Apostichopus > Apostichopus leukothele. Next base: position 335 of record JAAAKB020058697.1, read on the forward strand.
GTTATAAAATGGTAAACATCTCTCACAGTCTGGCCCATCTGTGTTGTGTTCACATTCACATACTAGTCTCTGCTGTCCGACCCCTGGTATACAAGAACTAGCATGACCATTGCACTTACACCTATAGGTAAAAAGTGGACAAATAAATCATTTGCTTTCGGCAACATTTCTGAAACGACCGACTGGGCATCGTTCATGGGGGGAAAAACTCTTCTAAAAGCAATTTGAACCAAAAAGGTTAAAGAGAATAAGGTAACCTGCTGATTCCAAATACAATTAGAAAGGCACAAACTATGAATTGTGATAAGGAGAAGGCCAACAGGCGTAGTTAATTTTGCCATGTTTCATACGAGAAGTAAAACAAATTGCACACATGATTACTGTGCTCAACAATTTGGATCCATGTAGAAGCTTTAAATTCATTCCAATTTCACTTTAGTACTTGGTCGTAACAATCTTTTCAGACTTAAGCCCCTGTTGACCTCTGAAAAAAGCAAAAACAATAAGGTCCTATTCATCACTAAGGTGGATCCACATAATTTGTGTAAGTTAAACCACCATGTGCTCTTTTAGTTGACATGTTTATACAACCTCAGGTGTCACATAGGCACACATTCCATCATTATCAGTTCAGAAGATGCTACAGTCATTAAATTTCGACAGCTTGCAACAGTAGTGAGATGAAATCCCCTATATAAGAAGGTTCCAACACTACTTCTTACACAAGTCAATCATAGCTTTGTTATAAAGTGTAATGCTGCCCTCTATTTCAATTAATTTCATAGGGAGTTAGTCCAATGAACAATATTTGTTTGAATGAACATACAACTCAAGTATTTACTTGTAAGGGATATTCTATGCAAGACACTGAAAACAATATAGTGATATAAGAAAAGAATGGATAGAAGAACTGTGGTCATGTTCTCATGTCCATGACATTTGACAAATTATTTCAATTTCAATGTCTGCTTAATTTGTCATTCCAACAGAGTGCATCTACATATATCATGTCATCGGTAACTGGTGTTCAAACAAGAAGACATGAAAAGGCATCATCATGCCATCAAATACAACTGCACAAGCTGACTGAAATGTGTCTTCTTTTGACACAATTAGGTTACTGATGACTCAAGATACTTTTTAGACCAGCTCTAAAGACAACCTTATCCATTTAGAGTAGTTCTGCAATGCTATCATATCCAGAAAGGTGGATATCTTGTGCTTCAAAAACAAAGACTGCTCAAAAATGCAGAGGCGGCAGGGTGGAGGAGGGGGGGTAGAGGAAGTAGGACTATTGCCGCAACCCGCAAACTGCTAATATCTGAGGTATTTCATATTTTTGGGTTATATAGCCTCTCTCATGTCTTCCTAAAACAATGTGATTCACTGCAAAATTCCAATACCAACACAAATGAAAATTAAATTATGTCCTAAGCTACATTAACTTACTACTGTCTACCCTAATATTCTATCATAATAAACCCTTTCTGTGGTACTGTATATAATTTGAATAATTTGGCAATCAATGTCGTTAGCAAGGCCAGAAAGATTTCTGGAAGTATCTCAATAGAGGTTTGTAACAGTTGGTCAACTTATTTCCAGATAATGAGAAGATAGACCGCGGAATAAAATCGTGTTCAACTTTTGCATAGCAGTTTTGAAAAGCTATGAATTTTGTAGCTCAAAAATATATCATAGATCCTGTGTACAAAACTTTGGATTTTGTACATCAATGTGCCCCATTCTGCATAGCATTTTGTGATGCCATACCAGATAAATCATTCCCTGCAGTGTAAAATAAGAAAACTAAATGTCCCAGTGAACATCTGAGAGTAGCGGTAACAGAAGTCTATGAGTATGACTACTGGTGACCAGTTTTTGTTTTCTAGCATATTTCAGAATATTCTGATGAATTCTACATCACACGAGTGTGGGAGAAGGCTCGAATGGTGATGAAGACGGGTAAAATGAGGAGTTTTAATCAACATTTGCCATTTGAATTTCCAAGGGACTTTAATGTGAATCTTTTATCTAGTATTACGTCTTGGCCTATCCACTGACCTGCCTCCGATGGAGAAATCTGATATAGCGTAGTAGTAAGAACGAAGGACGTCTGGGACTTTAAAAACTTCATCACCGAATGTGTTTAGCCTCGACAACATAACAAGGATATCTGTAGCTGTGACCCATTCCTGTAGAAATAAAGAAAATCAGGTGTGATGTGAAAGCAACCTCAGACTGTAAAGGAACACGGCAATTGCAGTATAAAGGTTAGGCGTGGGGTGGCGAGGGGTGGGTGGCGTGGGGTGGTATGGCGTGGGGTGGACGGATGTGGTTAAGTTAGGTGGCAGCTCGATATATATGGTGTCAGTCAGTTATGTATATAAATACACTATGCTTTCTTCAAATATCTTTACCTGGATTTACATTTCTAAAGTTCTAAGACTATGGTGAGAGGTTACAAATGGACCTGGAAGCTGCATTTTGTGTACATTTTATTGTCACACTCTGGTGAATTGTAGTACGTACATATTTCTATCCTGAAGAAAAGATCAGCTACCCAGAAATATAGTCTGTTAACTGGAGTCCTGTCCACCAAGGTCTCACCAGAAATTATCAAAATTGAGGCAAATTAGGGAAACACAATTTTCTGTAAATAGTGGATTCAAACAATTACCAACTCTTTTTTTTTTTAAAGAAAGAACAGACTTGTAGTAGGAGTACAACAGCATGAGTACCTATCAGTGCAAGTAGAATTCCCCTCTGCATTGAGTATGAGGGCGAGTAAAGGGTTTGAAACACAAGTATCGACGATTAATTTTGTCCTAGTTTTATATACTTGATGCCAAAATGCTTGAGTACTGAGTTCAGGGAAGTCTGCTGGAATACAAGTACCCAGTAAGGATTCACTCTGCAAGTCTGAGTGAGAGCCGTGGTGTTTTGGTAGACTAGGAAAGTGCGATAGTGTGGGCAGACAGGTAAGAGAGGAGTGAAGTGGAGTGTTAGATGTATCATGATCTTAGCAAATGAATGGCAGGACTGAGTTATATTCAGATCTTGAATAAAGTAAGAATGCTATTATTATGAGAAGACAGGTAAGTGTCAAAGAAAGCTCTGCACCTTCACACTGTCAGGGTCATTCTACTCCAAAGAACCACCGAATAACACACTGTGAACAACACACTAGGTATAACAAATTAGGAAAAACACACTACGAATAACACACTATTGATAACACACTACGAATAACTCACTACTAATAACACACTACGAATAACCCACCACTAATAACACACTATAACACACTTCTAATAACACACCATGAATAACACACTACGAATAACACACTAAGAATAACACTTCTAATAACACACTATAACACACTTCTAATACGAGTAAAACACTACCAATAACACACTACTATTAACACACAATGAATAACCCACTATGAATAACACACTATGAATAACTCACTAGGAATAACACACTATGAATAACACACATTGAACGACCCACTACGAATAACACACTATGAATAACACACCACATGCAGCATTCTCTGTGTTATCGAATACTGTACCAGTAATACTGCACTATCATCAAAGTTATAAGCACACTACAACTAAAACACTACTAATAACACACTATGAATAATCCACTATGAATAACACACTATGAATTACACGCTACCATGGCATTATTTCAGCAGCATTCTCTGTATTATCGATATACTGTACCTGTAATACTGCACTATCATCAAAGTTATAAGCACTGGGTCTCTCTTCTAGCGTACTGAAAGCAATGTTGCCCCCAGTCAACGGAGATATGTCACTGAACATGGCCGTACAAAGGGGTTTCGTCTCGTCGGCTCTCGTGACAAATTCATCTGTATCGACACCAAAGGTGGCCTCACATGAACCGCTGTAATACTGATATGGGATCCAAGGCCCGTCCTGAGTTGTTCTTTTGTAAACTGCAAAGCTCTCTGGTCTCGGAGAGTAAAATTTAAGACGGATGTATGTAATTTCAAACGATTTGCCTGCGAAACAGAATGAGAGAAGAAAAGGTCGTCAACGAGAGAATATTATTACTACCCAAGAACATCAAAGACGGAGCAGAGAGAAAGAGAGAAACTTAAATCACCTCCTCCAGAGATGAGAACATTATCACCCTCTATCGAAATAATGTTACAAAGATCAGATGTAGCCTGGGCAACTTTCTGGTTTGGTCATTATGAATGGCATTACTTACCCATTCTGTGTACATATATACAGTATATGGACTCTGATCTACCCTGCCCTTTAAACTGGTATGAACATTCTTGAACTGTGCCCCCAGTGACACACTTCAGGAACACTGCCCTCTACCATCTTACTCTACCATTTTGCAGTCAACAACACATTTTCTGAATCACTGATAAACTGGCTTAAAGGAGGATTCAACTGACAAGCCAGCTAAAGAACCTTAAAAAAGCTTGATACTGTTAAATCTTTACAAGTCAGTCTTGCTAAAGTTTAGATTATGATTAAAAAAACTTTGATTGTATAACCATTTCAAACCAAATTATTCCCAGAGAAATAAATCAGAAACTTTCTCCTTGCAGTAAGACTCCTTGAAGGACACAGTCAGAAGAGAGTAAAAATTTTTTTTTCTTTTTTTTTGGACTTTCTAACATATTTGGGAGGAACCCACACACCATACAAAATAATTCCTTACATGATATCACAAATATTACAGACATTTCACAGCATTTTCCCTAAATTGTTTAATAGGTTTTACATTATCAAATATACGCTGAACAGTATGTAAATCTTAGAAAGGGGGAAGAAAAAAAACAATTTCAATATTGATGGTTAATCTTAAAGAGTGACGTGTAATTTCACCGTAGTGGTATTAAAGTTAGGAGAAATCATGATTCCAACGTATTTATAATATTTCCAGTTTTTCTCATAGACAAATATTACAGGATGAGTTACACCTTGAGAGAGGTAGATTTTTTTTTTTTTTTTAATGTGAGTATTCACTGGTTGGATTTGGAACAATCTTAGTTTGATTTACATAAAAAAGAAGAAATGTAAATTAGAGATTGCCAATTTATAATGATGCAGTGTAATGTGAATACTGAATGAAATATTAAAATTTTTGAATTAATATTCCTCTTAAAGTAGTGTTCTGCAATTGTAGGTCTTCCATCATTATTAAACTTCCATAACAATGGCATTCACTAACTTTGAATAATAACTGAGGGTCAAATATTGTTAATTGCCATAATTTTGAACATTTCAGAGTTGCTAATATCTGCTTGATATTATGTACCCTAAATTATATAACTGCAATGATGAAATTTTCAAAATCTAACTTTCGAAATATTTCATCAACAACTACTTAGGTAGTGAAAACATCTAGATATATTTCTTATTTCATCAAATATAATTTGATCTCGACCAAGGCACACATAAGTATATAAACGGTTAAATTTTGTCAGATGGTCTCCAAAGTGTTCTTTGGCTGTGTTCATATGTACAGGGTAGGTAGGTAACTCTCCACAGTATACCAGACACAGGGGCCATACCCTACAGTGTGTAAGAGGTCAGTTTGAATGTAAACAGGGCGGGTGGCAGAGTATTCATAGCCTATCAACACACAGAACTCAACCTCCAACAGAGAGAGGAGGTTCTGAATCAGTATGGCATTTTAAAGGGTTTGAGGTCAACTTACACATAAAATGAAATACTACAAGCCAAATCCTATTAATTTTTCCCCCTATATCCCTGAAGGAATTTGTCTGAAATTAAAAAATATTCTCACCGAAAATGATTTCAATGATTAATTCTTATCTATAGAAGCAGATGCTGCGCAGAGGAAAGGTAGAGGAAAAGTAGCAAGTAGCAAATATGATGATGATGATGGTGATGATGTACGGTAGGTAATACTAAATACTGACACACACATAAAACCTAAGTGGCCAGTGGAAGACTAGTTCCAAATTGAGGTTAAAACTTCAACAACAACAAAAAAACAGTCACAAACTGCACTGACACATCCAAGATTGGCAGACTCTTCCTTCCGAAGCACGACCCTCAAAATAGAACTTAATTACCGACAGAAACGACCGATTTAAACTAGGAACGACAACATAGGGGGAGCCTCACATTAATAACCACATTATTACTTGCTGATCTTACATGTCTCTGCAACATGATTCTCATCAGATCACTCTTGAGTTTGATCAGGGAGATTCAAATCCCCACCATTTCCCTGTTTTGATGATATTCATCTATATCATCTACATCATAATACTAGATAATATATATGTCAGTTTTAAAGGTACTATTGATTTCATGAGATACTGAAGCCAGCAAAAGGTTCATGTCGCCAGTGACGCAAAGGTCTTTCTGCTGCGTTTTTCTGTTCTGGCACACAGGCATGTCTGTGGCTGAGAGTAAAATGATCATACTGTTGTTGTTCATAAACCCTGCAGATTTTTTCACTGCTAACATGGGCCCTATGCAGTGACTTACTGGGGGTAAAATAGCCAACATTTGATTCATTATTACTGAAGTTACATGTAACTATATAGTAAGAACTATATTCCTGACAAACCAGAATTTACCTCAAATTTCACTGTGACAGTTTGTCAGGCACCATGGTAACCATGGTGATTGTCTGATAAGCATGATCCAGACACAGTAAATATCTCTTACTTCCTGACTAAAAAGTCATGTATATTTAAAATAACCTTGACCACATCCTCCAATTGTCTGTATACTGAGGAAGACTGTACTTCAAGCTGTACTTTGGATACAAAGCACCATCTCTTGCAGTGAGATTTATAAATTTCTGAAAAGTTTGCGAAACATCAACTGGGGTGTTGCTCAAAATAGAAGGTGATGGGCGTTGACCCTAAGGATGTTGTTCATGGAGTAGAATGAAGGGAGTGGGGGGGGGGGGGGGGGGTAGTACTAAAGTATTTTCAATTATTAGGCTAGGCAGATGGGGAAAGGCCCTCCTAGATTTTGTTTCTCATCATAACAAATAATAAGTGAACAGTTAGCGAGTTCTCTTGAGTTCAGAAACGCATTTTCCACATTAATACTGTTACCATAACATTTTAGGCCTCAGCACTACACCCACCCACCACTGCGACCCACATTCTGTTCACTGACCGCCTGCTCATCCTTATGAAATCACTTGTTTATTTACATTTGTTGCCTATGTGTTTCCCTATTTTGTTTGCAATTAAACCAATTATGATACTTACCACATCTCCACTCACATCATGCACTAAATTCCCATATCTACATGCACTAATTTCCCACCTATCTAGTAGTAGGTTAGTATTGAACCCCTTCTGAGCCACTTCCCAATCACCAACCCACTTTTGTCTTCCTCTTCCTTTCGGATATCGGCAGTTTAGGGATCTTTGCAGATAATAAAGTGCATGACTTGAGAGGAGACAGGTAAGCGAGGAATCATTTCTAGAAAATCACAAGTTAACCTGCAACGATTTTGGGAGTTGATTGGAGACTTTTAAAGCAAAGAAGAGAATGAAATCTCACTGAATTCACATATATACGCACTCAAGAATATAACTTGGTGGCGAGCACAATGGTAGCATAAAGTCTACATGTAAACTGTCTGTAACGTGCACACCCATCCAAGCTTTTTAAGCTTTTTTTCAGAACCAAAAGAAAACAACGCCAAGTTTTGTAGCATCGTGGGAAACATGGCAGTGAACTGGTTCTGTACAGAATATAAACAGACGGGCCGGAACTACAGCAATTTGTGGTGATTATTTTGACATGACGACTGAAGGACAGGAAACCCTATGGCATCCATACTTCCCAAAACTGTGAGTAACCTGACAGGAGCAGTACATAAAGTACAGTAATACACAGGATACAATATATATAGTAACGATAAAATATATATAGTTTGATATGTGATACACTGTGTGTTTATAATAGCAAATACAAATAGTCAAACAGACTAATAATAAGAAGAAACTGGTAGCTATTACAGAACATCTCTGGTTACCCTAACATATAATAAAATAAATAAATTGTAAAATTATAAAAAATAATTTTTAAAATTCACTGAAGTTATGGAGGAGAAGGTGGGAGGGGTTGAGGGGAGGGGGAATGGGAAAGTTTTAACAATTTAGTATTGCCATTAGATTAAAGCCACAATGATCTGATTCCATTTCACTTCTTTTTTGTTACTATTTGAGGAATAGATTCTTTCAGGCCATAAAATATAATTATTTAACTCTTATAATTGTATTTACATATACTGAGTTTTGTGGCCAGCACATCCTTTTGGCATGTCTGCTAAACAATTCATGCAGGTATTGACTTCTCTGCAACTTACTAGGAATAAATTAAGCTGTTTACACACACAGACACACACAAACAAACCACAATCACAAAAAACTCCATTGTACATGGTCTTGCACCAATTCCTTCCCCTTAAAAAGGTAAGTATTCCCTTCTTTTTTGTTTTTCTTTTTTCTTTTCTTGAGTGAATACATTTGCAATAGTACTTTAGGAAATATGTACTCCCAGGTAGTGAGTGGATCCTACAGGCCAGCAACTCCTTTCACAGAGAGCTGTGAAGCTATTGAATGGGTCTACCAAAGCTTGAAATGAGATTAACCCTCCTAAAGAAACTTCCACAGATAATGGAAGGGTATCCCAGGCCCAAAGCACAACAATTACTGATAGGATGACAATTAGGGGGGAGAGAGAGGCGCACCTTGTTGTTATGAAGTAGGTTAAAGAAATCGTTTAGGATTTCTATAATAAACTTTCAGAGGCAGGAGCTCGGAGATGAGAAGCAAATGTAATTTATGGTAGAGTGTTAGATTCCATCAATTGGATAGCCAGCTTTCCTTGTATAAGTTATACTATACAGTAGTGGTATCAATCTACAATGTGGCTTCATTCGACATCTGTTCTCCAAACAAGCTAGGAACTTTTTGCGATGGTTAGAGTAATCGAGTCATATTTCATAAATTTATGTGATGACATATTAAACAATTGCCATCATGTACTTAAATTACATTATCGTCCTGTACTTCTACATTATCATCATGTAATTACATTATCATTACACACTTCTACATTATCATCATAAGTTTTTTCCGGCCTTGCGGCGTTCCATATTCGTTTGCCATTCTGGCAAGGAATGCAAAAATGCCTAATACCATTCATGGCTTTTCAACTAACTTACACATATGATCATATGAGCAGTTTTCATTCCTGCATGCACCCTCTAAGAGATCTACTAACCAGATACCCCCTGTAACTACTCCTGTTTTAATGTGCTATTTTATTTACCATTAACAACTGACATGATTTTGACATGAGAGAAGAGACATATTCAGTTAGCAATAACAATTTTTACATTCTCCTGTTGAGAAAGGTTTTAAGGTGCCTTTCAAATGTATGACCTATCTAGGGACTTAAAGCAGTGTCCTGGTTTGGTAGGGAAGTGTTAGTACCATACATTCAGGCCCCTTCTTAAATCTATACTCACAGGTTAAACCACCATACCCTGTATTGTGATATGGAGTATTCAGCTATTTAGCACTATGTACTATTGCTAGTATATATGTGTACATTCTGCCAGTAGAAAGTATTAGGGAGACGGAAATAACATTAAAGCAGTCATTTTGCAATTAATCTTGATAGTGTTGATAATATAATAACATCCAATCGCAATGGAACCCGTTAGCATGACTAGATGTATGTTGGGTATTATATACTATTATTTTTTTATGGAAATGTCTGGGCATCAAATATTTCAGTAGAACCAGGTTTAATTTCTCAAAGTTAAACTATAGTCGTTGAAAACCAATTCTTTGGCTGCCTTTGTGTGATAAATTGAAAGTCTTGCACAGAATTTGAAATTGCTACACAGTTGCAAAGCTGTATCGCAGTGTTTCTGTACAATATAGGAGCCATAGCATTTCACTTGAGACAAACTTTACAACTACGAAAAACACACTTTTAAAGTAATCAGTGTATTTGCATCCAAATTCCAAAAGTTACTGGTATGGATATTTACATTCATTCTAGGCACGATAGAACGAGAGTGCTAAGGTTGTGGGGAGACAGGTAAGCGAGTCCGAGAAAAGTAACTTTTAAAACTTACTGGTGTTACTATGCTCAACCATTGCGAGAGATAGAAGGCATGTAGTCTCTATTGACTGTGAAGTTTTTCTACGAAAGATATTGGATGAAAAATACATAAAACTTGCACGGTGAGAACAGTACAGACGTTAATTATATCAATTTTGTGGGACACAAAACTTTCTGTCATGTAGATTAAATTGGTTTAATAACTCAATAATTAGGAACAGAAAGATGAGACATACAAACACTTACAAAAATACAGTTACATTGACATGACTCTTATTGCAATATGTGTAAAATACCACACAGCTAGATCTACAGTACTTAGATCTACAATGCAGTACAAGGTAGCTTGTTTCAAAAGATGTCATCAGAACAATTATGCAATGCGACATACAACTTTAAATATTTGAAAGAAAGGAAAGTGTCAGAAAAGAAAAAAGGAATGACATTATGACCTCCCACTGTGCCCCCATAGTCCTAGCCAGGTTTTAATGAGCCAATCAACATTCTTGTCAGAGAACTGAACAGTTTTATCATAGCACTACTTCCTAATTTCACAACAAAAATTACTTCATGTATTATACATGGATGGCTTGGTTATTATAAATGGACAAAAACATAACTTGAACTACTGATGGGATTACCAACACAATTTTTCAACAGTTTATTTTTTAAATGAACAAAGAGACAAGGGACTCCCTTTCCTGGATGTTCTTAAAGGAGCATACAGCTGAAAATTGGGGGAAAAAACATTCTGCCTTAATCTCTTGAATGAGGGAATACTTTGTCTGGTATTTGCAAAGCAAAATGATACCTCTACACTGCAGCAAAGTTTAATACAGACACAGATGTTATGATACAGATCGGAAATCCAGGACCAACCACCTGTAGATATATCCCAACAGTCAACACTACGGATGTTCACATATGATATAGTATCTTACCAGAAGATTCAACCACATTTAAAGTTACATATTTAATTTTCAAACTTTGCAGTGAATTTGTAGTCAATAATAAGTTGATGATACATGATATTGCCAAGATCTCGTTACTTCAGCTGTAATCCAAGTTTTATTCCCTGGTTGCTTTTCTTTTCTCTTATTCTTCATTTTGCTGAATTTTCCCGTCAAAGATCTGGACTTTAAACTTCTGACTTTAAACTTTGATGAAAGTCAGAAAGAGAGGTTTGTCTTACTTTCATGGTATTTTACAGACATATAAACTGACAATCACAACAATAAAGGCTCAGTCCCCTGTTTTGTTTCAGTTTCTCTTCATCAGACAGCCACTCCAGTCATATGGGACTTGCCTGCTCTATGATCCTTGAAATTTAAGAACACAAATGACATTTTAATCACCAACAGACTGGTATAGCTCCCCTCCTGTGCAAGGTGTGGAACACCTGTGTAGTTCCTACCAGTGAGCGGGGACAGGACGCTGGTCTATTCACTGGCATATGTATATATAGTGGGTTCTGTACATATATGAATCACACACACACCCACACCACAAGTTCCCTAAATATTACAACCCTACACACATGTAGGAGTAGCAAGAAAATAGGTACCAAGCAAAGAACCCTCCTCCCCTCTAGGACACCTTCAACTTGACTCTACCCTCTCTTGGGGTCATGACTTTGGAATGTCTAATCAAGGTTAGTCCTCTATCAACCCCTCAGGCTTAGTTTGGAATAACAACTAATTTGCTGTCTTTAAAAATGCTGGTCCTATACCAGCAACTAATGGACAAGAAAGGGAGGGATTGCCTCTGGCTTTGTGGCTTTTTTTTGCCACATCTAACAGTTAGGAAACATTTACAAAGGTGTGAAGGACAGGCAGGGTTTCAATGGACTTACAGAGAAGTCATTGGCTGATCTCCACATTGGAGATGATTGTCGGGAATAACATGAATCATGTTTATCGGCATTCAGCGGATATTTTTCTGAAGGGGATTTCTGAAAATTATACAACATCAGACCTTGGAAAAAAAAGAGTCAAATTGGTACAGGTAGAGAGAAATTGTCTGAGGGATTCAGTAGATATTGTATGTCTTCGATGTTCATACACGATATAAAAGCCGATTTATTATTATAATTATTATTTAGAATATGTGAGCAAACAAATATCCAAGCATATCTTGATAGATAAGTCATAAATATAAGGAAAATAAGCCCAATACTTAACTACAATGATAAATGTATGGTTGTGACCTTAATCTGCTTATCAGGAATGTTCATAAAAAATGTTAATTAGATGGTCCTATCTTTATGAGAATGTTGCTAAGATTCCACAGGAGACATAGGCAAGCATGTGTGATTCCTCACAGCATTTCCCGTGCTGTGGCCAAGCGGACAAAGGCGGGGCATTTGAAGTGAAATCGAGAAGTTCCGGGCTCGATTCCCTACAGTCATAGTAAAGTGGGTTTCTCATCCATGAGCAATCTACAGTTTTCCCCATCTGAAATGACCTTCTAAACTTGAAAAGGTTCCAAAGTTGAGTTAAATATGTTGAACTGGAAGCCACCCTTCTGATGTGAAAGTTGTAATCCATAAGCCCTTGTGGGCTTCTCCCACATTCGTGGTCGCTTAATCGTCGTAAAAATAACTGCTGATTATTATATCCAATAAATGGCTAACAGTACCTTAGTTTCACAACTAAACTAAACTTAACTTGGAACAAACCTGGCAGTCTTGTTTGACTACTTTAACAATTCCATATTCAAGAAATGAAATCATTTTAGCCTCTAAAGTAACTCATTCATTTACATTTCACTTCGGAATGAAATGACTTATCTGTGCTGTCCTCTGACAAACTTAAATCTTTATAGATTACCTTCTTTGATGGTTAAAAACAGTCAACACAGAAAGCAAAGATGGCCTATAATCCTAATCAAAAACAGCTCCTCAATATGCTAACTCTCTACAGCAAATACATATCCATTCATATAGCTTTTCAATATTTATAGAGCCAACAATCCTCTTTTTATACTAATTAGGTAATTATTTTCTTCATGTTAATTTCTATCTTGATCAGTCTGCCAAAGAGAGTAAACTGAGCTTTAAGCAGAGGTCACTTTTCAAAGATTGGGGTTTTGAGAAAAAGGATTAAACAGCAGGCCTATAAACCACAAAAACCTTCCCTGGAGAGTAAAGGTTTTACAAGAGGCAAAGTCTGTGTACCGTCATTACACTGTTGTATGCCTGTGCTGTAGATGTAGCATCAAAATAGACCCAGGCAAACCGCAGTACTACTGCATTGTGTGTACATACAACACCATGGTGGGATTTATATCAATAGTTAGTGGGCCAGTGTAGCTTGTCCTATAATGCAATAGATTGATCTCCAAGGATAGATTTTGGGTATGGTGCTCAATCCAATCCCAACCTCTACCCCCCCCCCCCCCCCCCCCCCCCCCCCCAACTTATAATCTTCGCCAC
>JAAAKB020058917.1:0-13903 GCA_010014835.2 Apostichopus leukothele
CAGTGAAGTCGCCAGATATTTTAATCTTGGGGAGGGGGGGGGGACAGGGAGGGCACAGCACTTAATTAGGCAGGCACAATGTTCATTTGTGAATGCCTTCCTGGGGAGGGGTGTAAGGCGCGGGGGTGTCACCTTCCCATTTGAGTTTTTTTATATATTAATTTAGGGTCCTTAGATGCAATCTGGTGCTATGTTTTACAACTTGAAGTTACTTTATGTTGAAGAATTTTCGGGCTTTGTGTGTCCGATATTTATGTTTTTAATTGAGGCGGATAAAAAAGTTATACAAAAAATGGAAATTAACCCTTTTGCTTTGATAATGTTTTTTAATAAGAGTGTTGAAAATTGAAATTGAAATTCATGCAGGGTAGTAGTGAAGTTTAATCACAAGCAATTAAAGCCGGGGCCTCTGTGACCTTGTTAGTGAGAAAACAACTGGTTATTGCGATGGTCGGTGGAAAGAAGTTTTACTGAAGAACATATAACGTTTCGTCCTTTGTAAAATTAGGTTTTGTTTGTGTAATTTGTTTTAACACTACAAATCGTATCTGGGAGGGGGGCACCTTGAGGGCCCAATTTTTTGGGAAGGCACGTAAACTCTAATTAAACGAAGATAATGATTTTTTCGCGGAGTATGTGCAGAAATTAACCAGCATTTACATTTGATCCTAACGCGGTTGGAGTTGTCGATGATTATTTTACACTTACCTAGCAACTACGTTCAACTACAACAGTAAATTTACGACAGCTGTAAACGCAACAACTAGACCAAGCAAGGAGATCTCGATACAGTTTATTAAATAAATCATATCATCTATAATGCTTCCACTTGATTTTATAATTATATATGTTTGATTATCTAAACTTCCCAGATGTACTGCCAAAAGAATTACGCCCAACTGTCACAAAAATAATACTAATACAATAGTAGTAATAGTCAGCAGTTATTTTTACGACGCTTAAGCGACCACAAATGTTGGAGAAACCCGCAAGGGTCTATGCATGACAACTTACACGTCGCTTAGCTTCCAATTCAAGTTTAATCACAATAATTATCACACATATTGGAGCTAAGAATAATTAACATTTGGTGTAGGATTCTAAATTGTACTGATTAGAAAAACTCTCAAACATAACTCGAACTTACATTCCTAAGAATCCTTCATGATAATGACATATACAACTCACCTTGGATAAGAATATTCTGGATAAAACTGGCTTGTCCTTTGTGTGGAATACACCCTGATAACACTACACTTATTACTCATTCACATGGACAGGCAATTTCCAAATATGGCTTGATAATATTGTCAAGCGTATAGGTTGAATGATATATCTCAACAAGATGGGATGGGTAATGTTAACAGCAACTCTCAATGTAAAGTATATAAAATGTTTAAGTATATTTGTTATTATAAATTTGTAACCCTATTTAACAGTCTTAAACTGTACTAATCGTATCAATTTCTGTAAATGTCGGTGTGTAAATATTATTTTTCCTATTTCCCTGGACGATATGAAAACCTTGCTTTTCATGAACAATTATGTGAACTGTGTACCCTAAATATGCTAGGGGATAACTCCATTAGGTTTGTGAATGCCCTTACTTTAATCAGGAAAGAATTCATTATCCTTTAAACTTTTTTTCAGGAAACTACCCATGCACCTCTTTGAAAATGGAACAACTTTCCCAAGCAGCTATATTAGAGTGCTAAATAAAGTAAATTGTGTAGACACATTTGAATTCACTTTTAATGTGCAAAGTGCTCTTTGGTGCCTTTGATATTGATATCGTTACCTGTTTATATTTCTGGTTCGATCAGTATGCCGTCTTAAAGAAGTTGTTGTATTATGTTTGGTGTTACATTTCTTTAAGTCTCTGGTACCTCTAACGAAGATAAATAGTGACAATAAACTCTAACGCAATCTATCAAACGCTTAGTGCAGACAAGACGTAGGCTACACTAGTATAGTGATGTCAATTGAACAATATGCTGTTTCATTGTAGTAATATTAGGTGGAAGTTGTTATTGCCTTCATTTAAGGTAGACTCTTGTTACCTAAACTACTTAATGAAACTTCTTTAGATCAGATGAGAAGTAACTTACCATTAAACAACAATGAAGAAGTAAATGAATGTTGATTAGCCTTGTCTTGTTTATTAAATCTAGACTAATTTACATGCAGTGTAGTGGTGCTAGGTTGGTTATGAAACTCAAGCAGCTATCTGAAGTTAAACACGCTTTACTTTTGTGCGAACGTTACGGTTAGGCTGCCAATATGGAGAATTCCGTTTGAATAGATGAACAGAGATGTAAATAGAAGTTTGACATTATCTGCAAGACTTACATTTCACTCTACGACTTTCACTTTCCAAAGGAAGTCGTTTTGTAGAGTAAGTAAATATATAATAGAGCACTGTTGGTGAAACTAAGCTACATACTCAGTATTTTCATCAAGTTCTGAGTAACGTATATACTTTCCTTTCAGGTTAACGTGATCTAAAGTGATATTATAGTTCATATAATTTTCTATATAAAAGTACAAGGAAGAATTCGTAGCATGTAAGCAATACTTACCGAGGAACTCTGATCGGGCAAAACCACCTTTCATGAACGACACAACAGCTCTCAATACACAACTAGTCCTTACTTACAGTTACACTGCAACTGGTGTACCGGCTAACTTTTCGTGATAGCGTGCGTATATTGTTCAACGGTTAACGGAAACATAACATGGTCACTGGTAAAAGAAATGATTCATAGCTACACTCTAAAAACCCAGGTGCTAAAAACAGCACTTAAGAGTGATATTTTGAAGCACTTTCCAAGAACCCTGAGAGGGACAGCACCCTAAGTACTATCAACAGCACTCTCAAAGGTGCTAACGATACCAGCACCTGCAAAGTGCTACAATAGTCCCGCACTTTAAGTGCTACCACCAGCACTGGAAAGAGCAAATCAAGTACCTGTAATATCAAGTAATTAGGTCAGTTCTAAAGTCTTACAAGCACCACTTACTGTAGACTCAGAATCTGTATCACTTATAAAATATGGAATGCAAAGGGAACACATTTTTTAAATTTTTTTTATTGCATCCTGTACTTAAGAAATAAAAAATTCATGAGATAGACTTACCATATACTGGAGACAGATTAGCTTAAAGGTATTCTCTCAGCTAGGAAATATTGAGAGGGTTGGCCAAGTTGATAGCTTTAGTTTTCGATAGTTCACCGTTACTCCACTTTCTGATTTGGTCACGTGATACGGTATATGTAAACGCAACAACGCCACTGTACAGTGTATATCTTGTATAGGTAACTGCACGAAATGTATAGCACAGTTTCATGCAGTGTTAGCATAACTCACATACGTGTATATTGCGGTCGTCGCGCTGTGTACGTTGTGATTGTGAATTAGTATCAATACAATACTTGCAAAGAAGATAGTACTGCTCGTTACATTGATATGGTCGTACATTTTTGGCCTCGCTGTCTTTTATTCGCGATCAATCCTGTCGATAACATACGTTGGATGGTCTTAATGATATTCAGCATATGATATGCATGTCTAAGGGTTCTGCAAAGAAATGGCCATATCCGGGCACTAAACGCGGGTCGGCCGGTGGAAGGCCCAGGTTGCTTTATTGTGGGTCCCGATGCCTAAAGCAGTGAGAAAAAAAGTGACAAAGAAATGCAGCCATCAAGAGTGTACTTGAGCTAGTGCTACGTGGACTGGGTCTCCAAAACCGATCTACTGGAACAAAGATCGAGGATCGACAAAATGACCAATGCTACCTTTGCGGAGCATTTATTGGCAGATCATACGAGAAGGTAGGCAGCAAAGTTTGCTAACGTTGCACATTTACTATTTAGGCTACAGTATACTGTTTACCGGCCGAAACGTTTGGTCTACTGCAGGCTTCCTTGTGATATTGTTCAATAGACCGATGCTAGGCTTACTTAGGAGTAGCTAGGTCGACAAACTAAGGCAGTAATACCATAATATTAATAATTCATCGAGAGGCATAGGCTAGGCTAGTAGTACTGCAGTACATGCTGATGTAATTACTGTAGCTTAGCCTAGGCCGAACATTTTTATGAAGTTTTATTTATACTTTTCTAGCCTTGCAAATATGAATAGGCGCTAGCCTACATCAGTTTAATATGGACATGGATTTGTAGGGAGATCTTCCCTCAAGAAAAAAATTGAAACAAATGCAAATTCTCATTAGCGGAGCAATAGCAAGTGTAGAACAAGCCTAGACTAGTTCCAGGCCTAGATGTATACAATGATACAGTATGTAGGGCCTACCTCAATTTGGTGGTCATTCTTGTTAAAGAGCATTTTTTGATCAAGCGTCTGGGCATATTTATTTTGTAACTAAGTCAAGTTCTATTCCAACACGTGAGGGACAGGGGCCTTTACTCAATAAAGTAACTGTTTTCATTTCCCTCGGTTTTATTAAGAAAATTGTACGCATTAAAACTCTTTCTATCCCAAAAAAAGTATTGCCTTATACCCCCACTTGGAATTGACTTTAAGAAAAAAGAAAGCGGCTACCTCATTTCCTGGTTACTGTAGTGTAAAGTGATATAAGTAAGTTTTCCAAATGAAAGTCAAAACTCAAAAGCCAAGAGCTTGAATGTCTCGTTTTAAATTAAAATCAAATGAATCAAATCTTGGAAATCATGTTAATTCGATCTTCAACAGGAATAGGTTTATTTTTGTAACACTTTTGTCCTCACACAAAGCTATAAATATGTATTTTTTCCTTTTTATTTCACATTACAGACGTACAGTACATCCTTTAAAGGAGCAGTGCAGCAGAGCGTAGTGTTAATACATGATGGATCTTTTGAAAGCAGATAGAAGGGTTGGAACTGGAAGTGTTCGTGTTGAATTGTTTCATTAATAAATGTGTGCTTCTCTATTTCTGTGATGTACATAAGATGATTGTTTTTCCAGTGTTTTCCAGTGAGAGCTACAGATTTGAATAATGAACGTTGTTAAAATGGATAAGGATAATTTTGAAGAGCTGATGTCAAAGCAGTTCTAAAAGCTTGTTTGAATACCATACCATACAAGGACACAAGAGTGGACAATGGAAGTATCCAGAATGTAGATATCACAAGCTTTCAAGACAATTAATCAAACTGTAACCATAACGGACAACAACAAACATGGTGTGTCGGTGAAATAATGTCACTAAGCTAGTGCAATGTAATCATAGAATTGATCTTTTTCATGATGTCAAACATTAATTGCTGCATTTAGTGCGTTATGTATCTTACGCTATTTGTAGTACTAATCATTGATTTGCATGTTCATTCATAGTGTAATGTAAACTACATAATTAATGTCATCAAAGTTGCAACTGTGCCACATTAATAAACTACATGATTGAATATTGGTTTCACTGCATACTTTATTGTACACCATTTGGCTTAAATGATAGGAATATCTGATCTGTTTACATACTGTGGTTTGTTCAGCAGTTTTAATGTGACATTGATCTTGGGTTATTTATTGTTGGCACATAATAACTTGTCATTATTTTGCATTGTGTGAGATCAATTTTACATAACATATATTGTGATGTCATGGAGTGTTGAAGAGGCACTCTAACTTGCAGCTATAAGGTGATATAACAGTTTATTTCAGTGCTCCCATGATAACCCTAGTGGCAGATGTAGCTAGGGCAGTGGTACATATGTTTGAAACGCAGGGAACATTATAGGGTCTTTTGAAGTTTTGACAAAATTTCTTACGCTAAAGTTAAGTTATTCAGCATTGTTACATGATGTTGTTCACACATTGATTGCAATGAGTTCAACTACAATATCCATGAGCAGGGAAAACGTACTTCTATCTCACTTGCATTTTTGTTTTATGTTAAAGTGACCATATTCATACACTTTAAAACTATGTACTCTTCAATTTCTTCCATATTTGATAGCGTTCATCCAGAGCAGGTTACAGGATATTTTAAAGGTAGGCTATGCTGTATTGGCCCCAGTTTTAGCATGTTATAATTGCTAGAAGTTTTCAAAAAGAACGTTCCTATAGGTCTTTACTTTCCAAGTTGTTCTCAGGCGTTCTCAGGCAAAATAAAGTCCTATGTTTTTGAGAAATCCTACAGCTACAGTACTATATACTATATACAGTACACCTTTCATGTGTACCCTTCTCCTTAAAACATGGTAGAGATCAGTCTTAACTAGCTACTACATGATATAGGAAGGCAGAAACAGGCTTCTCAAATAATAAAATATACTAGCTAGAAGCTAAGACATGCCAAAGTAAAGGTGTTAATTATATATACCTAGATAATATAATATTTAAAACTGTCTTTAACACTCAGAATCTGCAAGAATATCATAGCATAAATGTAACACGACAAATTACAACAGACTGGACGATAAGGAAATATCAGTGCATGTTGGTGTCATACAGCAATGTAAAAGTACCAGAAATGGATAAACCCACACCTGGCAATGCTGCTAGTACAGGCAAATCCCTACAATACACATAAAATAAATATTTACTACCTTTAAAAAGAATAGACCAACATCAAATGAAAAATATATTTGATACAGATTTAAATATTATTTTATTTAATCAAGACATTCCCTAAAACAATGACCATATGGTTGCACAATGGTAACATTGCTTTTGCTTTTCTGTGTTAAATTTTTGTGTCCACTGAAATGATTGTTTGATTAACGGACAATACAAGACCAAATTTTGCTGCAACGCAATTTTTAGTATTGATTTTGATTATTAAAAGTAAAGATAAACAGACAAAATATTAAAATTGAGAAAACAATTTGGATCATTAATTGGTTATTGAAATAAACCGGATTTGGGTTTACACTTAGAGTTGGTAGGTCTTGTTAACTAAAGGACAATTAATTATTCACAATAAAATATTAAAAACTCTTTAAAAGCATGAAAACAATATGTATTGAACTATGTTTCACTAAACTAGTAGAGAAATATTCTCTTACATATCCAGTTTTTCCATCATTATCTCTGAAGTTTGGAAACAGCTTAACAACTCCTTTAGCTGCAATGGATTTCTCTTCTGGTGTTGGGTAGCTGCAGGAAAATTTTAATAAATATTAATCATTAACACGGATCTTTCGCAAAATACTTCAAACACACATGCACAAAAAATGACTAACTCGTTACTTTGCAAAAAGATATGATATGTGCCACAAGGTAACTTTTTAGGCCTGCTGTGACAAAGTTAGTCATTATTATCTCTGATTTCAGAACTATCTACCAAAACTTAGTAGTTTGAAACAATGTTAAAGTTATTGTATGTTCCGTCAACTGACTAGTCACCTGTAAATGAATGAGAATATGCACGAACCTTCTATATATGATTGTACACATATATTACTAATGTTTTCTCATTCTGACTATGAACACATCCCAAAAAAGCAACACTGCTACACATCTGTGTAGGCTTACAGTGCATGTCAGCAAAATGACAGGTAAGAGCCAATTAGGAGCATATTTCTGTGATGTCGTTTGGGAAATAAATTAACCTTTAGGCCATACAAGGTTTAAAGTTTTTGTTGACTGCTGAAGGCATATAATGAATTTATATTTTTGAAAGTTTCATGATCATAGATACTCCACACCAAAATTTAGACAACTATGTGATCCTTGTTAAAATTCTTTCATTGGGAACCTTATTGGCCAATCAAAAATCACAGATTAATCCACTCACTACAGCAACCCAACAAACAACGCGGAAAATACCATCTAAAATTTGATAGATATTACATTTCTTAGCAGGACTGGTGTAATTCTCATCTTAATTCTGTAATTTGTCAAATATAGCCAATCGGATCATGGTTGATTGCTCAATATTCATTTAAATGATCGGTTAATGAGAATTTCTTATACTATTGCTAAGATTACCATTGGTCTAATAAAGTGCATCTGGTACTTATACTATCCCTGTTTGTCAACAATCGCACCACACAATACTGACAAGATTCATCCTCGAACTTGGTGTCAGAGTCTTGTTCCTTTCATACTCCCCTATTACTGCTCCTCCTTTAGGATGCTCAGCAAGCACATAAGAAATATCCAAAACCTTAAATGAAAAGATCGAAAAGAGAGTTAACAAAAAGTTGTTTGTTTTGCCCACAGATATGCTAGAAATCCAATTATGGTCATATCTGTTCTTAATTTTACAACTTTTTTCTGCTACCCTTAGGTTTATATGTCTAATATGACCTTGGATATAAAACATATGTTTGGAGGGTAAGAACAGAACAGAACGGAAACAGCTTTTAAATGCTTCTTGTAAATTATACATAGCATGCTATAGTTGGGCAATACAGATCAGCCTTCAATTGTAAGAAGCAGTAATGAAACTTCAGCAAAATGGATGAGAATCGGATTCGTTAGGCCTCTAAACCATGTAGCTTACTTAGGCCTGCCCAGGGCCCTGTACCTCCACGCTCACACGATTTAAGAACGTTTAGGAAAATAATCTCTACAATATTCCTAACATACTAACCAAAGCTGAGGTGTGCCCTGCTCCCGCCATCCCCTTTAGGCTTTGGCTGGACCTTTGCCTACTGCCCCTTCCACTGACGTTCTCACAGTCTACTTACCAGCGCTCCAGTCAGCAACAATGGTCTACACCCCCCCCCCTTTCATGAATAACTTTTCTGGCAACGCCCATACCACCATGCAGCTGATAGTTTCCCTCAAATACATATCACACACATAATGTGATACTCAGTAACATGATAACAGAACATGAACAAACTTCTGACCAAACAATGTGTCTATGCATGCAGTGGAAACATAAAAGGAGAAGGCAAGCAACTTTGCCTGGTTTTCTGTCATAGTATGGTCATTATGATATTGACTTCCGTCACTAGTAGACACACCACCACAAAATTCAGGGGGCAGCTGCTGGCTTCCTCTTGGGTCATCTCGAAACAAAGAAACTCTGAGCTCCATGGCCTCACTTAGTATATCGCTTAAATCATCATCATCTTCCTCCACCTCTACATACATTCCCTTCTCTTCAACTCTGGCAGAAATTGTGACTTCATCACAGATTTGTAGCTTAAATTTCTGTCTTATTTTAGAGAGTAACGAATTGTAAGTATCTCCAAGATCTTCTCGGTTCAACAGCTTCACCTTCTTACTCTTATTGGCCTCCAGTGTTGCATACAACTTTCTTTTCTCCATTATTGATGAAAAGCTTCAAGAACAATTTGGGCAATTTCATCCCTGGTGAAAACTCCGTGTTTGTATGCCTCACACAAGAGAAGGACTAGTTGTACTTTCCCTTGTACCTGTACGACAAATCCCTTACTTGAATTCTGTTTTTTCTTGGCAGGCATCATACAACAGTACGAAGGTGCAAGGGAACTGTAATATGAAGAACAAAACCAATTGCTGATAATTGTTACGGATAATTGTTACACTAAGAATCCTTGATGCACAAAAAATTCCTTCCCTCAAGCTATGTTTCATACAACCTCATACCGTAGAGTGATATAGTAACCACCACCATAGAAATTAAGATGTAGAGGGTGAGGGTCAATGAGCTCATCAAATCTGGTGAAGGTGCAACAATTCCTTCTATGTACCATATAAGCATGGAGATGCTCATCAAAATGATCAACTGTCCATTCTTCTCCAGAAATTAGCACTAGGTTACCTATTAGAAAAACTGATTGTATTCTACAGAAGACAGGCCATTCATTTACAACATCTATGACAACAATCATGCCTGCTCGATATGTTGTGCCAAGGTATGTAATACTAGATGTTACTTGAATTTCATCTGCTTGTGAGATTCCCCTGACATGATCCAACAGAGTCTCATAGTTGTCAATTTCACAAACCTGGCAATGAGTTACATCTGAAACACTCAACTTGGTATTGATTGTTGCACTACATTCAGAGAACCACTTCCCACAGTGACTGATTTGGTGTCGCATGGCAACTGTTTTACATATGTCTTTGAAGCAAGCCACAACCCCTGCAAGCCGCTTAGCAAACATATGTTTTGCCTCAAAACGCATGGTCCAACAATGCACCAGTGGCCCAATTTGGAGCATCATAGTGGGATAATGTACAAGGAAATGGTGCTTTGGAATGAGATTAGATTCTGGAAATATCTCCTTAAAATGACAGTGGTGGTCTTCTATAAGAGCTCTCAAATAGATGCACAGCCCTCTTGTGATTGAAGGTGCAAACACAATATCTGTGATTTTCCTTAACTTAAGAATTAACTCCCAAAAACAGTTGTCTCTTGGGATGTATTCGCCAATCAAAAAAGGTATGATTCTTAGAAGACACCACATTTGTGCTGCTCTCTGCTTTAGACTGTTATCAGAATTTCTTAAGGTATGCATCATGATTTGGCTGGGTTTGTTTTTCTGATCAGCAAACCCATAGCTATAACAAGATATTTTGGAGTTGAGTTGCTCCAATGTTAAAAATTCTTCCTCAAATATTAGAGCCCTTAAAACAAGTTTCAATTCCATTGGGGCTATTCCTTCTAAGATATCATGCATAACATCGGGGCAAAAGTTATTGGTTATGTGATAATATCGCAAGGTATTTAATACACAATCTTTTTTCACCCCGCTCTCCGTACAACTATTTGGGTCTCTGGCCGATGCTTCCACATGATCGCTGTGCTCTTGTTTTGAACGAAGCTGAAAATGCTCCTCTGTAAACTTTGACTGAAATTCTTCTTTACTCCCATTGCATACTTTACATGGTTTGTTTGCACGAAAACTTTCCACAAACCCAAACAATGAGTTACCACCAAGGTTGTCTGCAGACACCATTGCAAGGCTCCCTCTTATCTTGAATGTTTCAGTCTGATTGAGATTAAAACAAACCCCTTCATCTGATTCAAGCTTATGTAACTCTTCCATAAATGGTTGCAAAACTTTGCCAAACCCATACTTTTTTAAATCCATGCAGTTACACAGTGCTAACAAGTGGATGTTTTCTAAGGAAGAATTAAACTTGGGAACTAAATTTTTGAGCGTAAAGTAAAATGCTCCCAGTTTGTGAATACCAGTTTTACTTCCGAGAGGATTTACGACTTCCAGTTCATCAAAAAATAAATTTATTTGGACTGCATGCCTTTCATTGCCAAATAACGGATTCATTTGGAACTTCTGTCCATCACAGAAGTCTCTCATACGCCCATCTAAGGAAGTATGACCATCCAAAATCTGTGAGCGTACCTCATTATTTCTTAACAGCATCTCCAATGTCGCCAAAAATGGAATGTACTGAAAAGTTTCACGCACAGTTACCTGTATTGATTGCCCTGTTTTGGGGTCTGTCACTGTGTCATAACGATGCCCCAAAAAAATTGCTTTTGGTTTTACAAGATGGTGGTGATCTGTCATGTATTTTTCCAGTTTGTACCTTGTGTTAAGGTCCGAAAAAATATTCTTGGCTTTTTCAAACTCTGAATGTAGTGCATTTATTGCATACGTGTCTGCATCATGTTCACATCCTTCTAAAAGCTTTTTAGTGACATCATGAAGGTGGTCAATAACATCTGTGAGTAATGATACATTGCCATCTATAATTCTTTGTAAGGAAGCATATGTCATATTTGTGTCTGATATGACATTAATAATGAAAGCTGCTGCATGTTTGGACAAGCTTTCAGTTACATTTTGGGTTGAATGTCCAGATTCACTATCTTCATTATTTTCACTGTAATCTGAAACTGGATCATCACAGAGATTACTGTCCTGACTGTTTGTCTCAACATGGGCATTATTTGTAGCTTCTAGACAAGGGATATCATTTGACTGTTCATCATGCTTCCTAGAGAGATGTCTCCGGAAAGAGTTGAAGGAACGAAAGGTCAATGGGCAGCTTCCTTGTTTGCATTCCAAGCACAGGCCTTTTGTATCGTACAGTGCATGTGCCCTATGTAAATGAGGGATTAAGGCAGCTATGCCACCTGGTATAATCAAATTACACTTAAAACACAGGAAGCCCATTATCTCCTCAGGTTTTAATGTACATAGATGACATACCACAACTTGCTGTAGCACTGGTCTTTCAGGTGTCGGGTGAAGGGGCTGGTCTTTTAACTCTCGAACTCCTGCAATGAAGGAATATAGTAAAAATCAATTCTATCATTATGACTATGTTCAAGTAGTTCACTTTCATATTATTCAAACTATTTAGTGTTGATGGGCTCAATGTACAAAATTACCATCATGTATTCAAATTGGCTAGCAAATATCACTTCTCTGAATTTCTTGTGACTTACAAATGGAAAGCATGTCCTTCAGTAATTACCTTTACCATGTGAAGCATACCCTGTATGTCTTGCTGTTAAATTGTTTATTTCCAAAACACTTGTCGAGGGCCTAATGACTTGTCACCTAGTCAAAAAGAGTCTGAACAGACTTCGGTTATCGGACTAGCTAGAAATACTTCCCACTAAAGTGAACGTCTAATTAATCACAGTATAGCCATAATAATGCTATAATTACACTTACATCCTATATTTCATGATATTACAGGTCTGTAATTTGCTGCAAATATAAATATGAATCCCCTGAACATTTCCAATAACTAATATATGTTCTGTATGTGGCTAAATGCCTGTATGCTTTTTCTAATTTGATTTTCAATACGTAATTTGTTATGCTTTTAAAACAATTAATATTCCCTGGGTCCTGCAAAGTAGCCCCTAGACATTGGTAAACCATGTGAACCAAGTAGGCCTACTTCTCTCAAAGAGGGTTTGACTCTTGACCCAGCCTGATCAAAGTCATTGCCACTTGCCAGTATTATTTTTATGGAAACAGACAGGTTTATCGAATGCAGGTCTAGACCAAAAGGATAACCATGAAAGATGTCATCCTATTTCGATGAAAACAATCACCAGTTCATTATAGATTTAGGGGTTTACCCTTGGCAAATCTCTAACCCTAATGGAATAACCCAAATGCATAATAATAGTGAATCACCTGGCATGATCTCAAAGGATTAACAAGTAGTTCCTAGCTGCATATACAGTAGGCCTACATTTCCCTAGGCTAGCTTCACATACTGCATTGATAAGGGTAGGGATATCATTTTCTGGTATATATGATTGTTACCAGTGAAAATATTCTTCATAACAAATGGGTCTTTTAGTAATTAATAATAGAATGTTTCTTGATTTCCTTGATCGCTTGTTGTTTAAAACACATGTAGGCCTAGAGTGTCTGTAAGCTGTGGGCCAAGTGTTATGTTCTATTACTGTTGCAAGAGCTTTCCAAGATCAATGACTTCTCCATGCAAATTAATCCCAAAACATGTCACATTTCTTTCATTTTTCTGCAAAAGCCCGAGTCTAAATAAAGCATACATGTTTAAAGTTTCACAGAAACTTGTTTCAAATTAATTGGAAAATTTAGCCTACCTATAGTCTTTCACTTTTCATGACAGAACATCTTAAATGAAGCATACTTACATTGGGAGTCATCATTTCAAAAGGAAAACATACTTATAAGTAGGCCTTCCTTGCTAGGTGCAAACAAGGCAAACTTTAGGGTACACAAAATTAAGCGATGAACGAAATAAGGTGAACACTATAAAGGTCAAATAAGAATAGGTTGTATACAATTTCTCTGATCATTATTTTATGTTTACATTAACATTTTAATTTTTCTTTAAACCTGAATAATAACTGTGAAGTATGGCTTGTACTTGTACTTTGTAGGCTACTTCATTTTGTAGTATGCAATCACACACAGACCTTACACTGTCATGTAACACTAACAACACCAACATTAGGCGCGTTAGTAGCATGGACACTTCGAATTCCGGACACCTAAGCCTTAAAACACCCCAAAACTATATCTTCTGGTATAAATCAC
>JAAAKB020059027.1:0-13903 GCA_010014835.2 Apostichopus leukothele
ACATGTATATATCTATATATATGAAGTGCAGTGGTTCATTAACAGTGCATTCTGAGTTTCAAGTTTTCCTTGTAAAATGCAATTTCCAAGGGTTGGCATGGTCATCTGTTAAAGTCATCTGCAAACTTTTGTACCTGATGGTGTTGTATTTAATTCATTCCTTCTGTGATACCCCAGGTTTTTGGCGTCCAGGCAAATCCATCAAAAACCAATAATTTGGGAAGAATCTATCAATTTACTGGTTAAATTATATTGCAGCTGCTAAAGCTGTGGTATGTCAAATTAACTGACAGTGTTTCTTTGGGGGGAAGGAATCAATCAATTGTTATCACTGTAAGACAAACTATTATACAGGGGAAGAAGCTTATAGAATGGCAATCCAAGTTTGGAGTTTCAAAATTGTAAATTATCACCACAATTCTACAAGAGAATCCAGTATCACATGAAATGTTAGTTATTCTGTCTTTTTTTATTTATTTATTTATTTTTTATTGAATGTGAAGATATTAATTTTTTTCTTTTGGCATGTGAGAAGGCTAAGAGGAGAGCAGTCACACTGTGTAGTTTGTACTGTATAATCTATTAAGTCATAATATGTACTGTGCATAATGTGTACATGCATAGCATATATGTGACTGACACATGTGCAGATGCTGAGGCACATTATGTATAAACCGAAGAAGAGATGACATAGATGGAAAAGTACAGTTTCATTGAATATGTTTGCATCAGATACTTAGTTTACAGTGAATAGTTTACAGTGAATTTTTAAGAGAGAGAGAGAGGTGGAACATTATTTATTTTTATTTTTTTCGTTTGACAAAGGAGGTCCATAATTGTTTTGTTATAAATTTAAGGAAAAAGAAACAAGAAACAAAAGCCTTGTAAATGAATAATTTTTGTGTTTGAAAGTTACTTAAAACCTTATATAATATAGCCTATTGTCAGTGTTATTAAATAGGTAACTCTTTATCTATGTGAAATGTAGATACACAAATGTTGTGTTTTATGATCTTTGGTTATGATAATTGTGGAAGCCTATGTGAAATGCCCTTCTTTTCTCCAACATGAAAGGATATTAAAAAAAAAAAAAAAAATTAAAAAAACAGTAAAACTTGAACATCAAGTTTTGTACTGAAACACGGAAAAATATGACATAAGTTAAAAAATTATTACTAGACAAAAAGAATAAACAATTAGTACTTAGGTAAACTGTGATTATGTCTTTGTCTCAAGGCAATTAAATACATTCATCTGATATTGATCTGTAACAGGGCCTGCAGCTATGAAGACGTCTATTATATTTCCGAAGCCTACAGTATATATAGCATTTTATGTATATCTTAAGGAGTTACCCGCCAAGAAGGTGCTGTATTTTGTAAGATGATTCCCGTGATTCAAATTCTTGGAGCATTGTCGTGTAAAAATTCTGTCAGCGTGATACTCGATATATGTATGCCTGGATACGGCACGATTATGGTATTCTCCTTCCTTCTACGTGGGTATATTAATATCCAGTTGTTTACATTACTCATAGCGAAGAAGGTTTGAGTGTTTGAAGTATCAATAAAATTGCCTCCATGACAATCCAGATTCTGTGCTTAAAATTCAGCTCAAGTATTACCAACTTTAATCATCGTCTTCCTGCTTTTTCCTCTTTTCTTCTTCTTGTTTTTTTCTTCTTCTTTCTTATGCTCGTAATATCCCACTTGCGTCCCTCCTAGCTTTCCAATAAACTCGCCATTTTTTTATCGAAAATGAGAAATGTTATAATACCAGCATCAGAATTCTCATTCATTGGGTACGAACAAGTCGGTTTGACAACCGGGAACAGAAATAACGAGTATAATATATCATACGCCATAGTACCCAATCTATGTTTGGAATACTCGAAATTTGATATCGTCTCAAGAAGTAGGTGAAGTGATATCGCATCATCCCCGAAACTTGTGAGGATGAATTGATGTGGTTATGAAAGTAATCATGTGTGAGTGGTATGGACTTTCAAGTATAAAAGACCAGAGAGTTGTGTGTGACTTTGCTCTTGTTATCAGTATTAACATCTCTGGAATCATCAGGCAAAAAGTAGTTGTAAGGAAGAAGAAAAGGCCTGGCAGTAACTTTATGATATTAATGGCAACAGTGCTAAATGTTACAACTAATTTTTGTTGACAATTTAGGCTGGGAAATTTCAAATCATAGTTTTCTTTTTAAGAATTTGATTTTTTTTTTGGGGGGGGGCATTTAATTGTTTAGAATTAAGTAGAGGAGAGGAAGAGCAATTTACATTTTGTAAGATGGTAGAATAAATAGAGAATTTAATAAGACAGGCCCGTAAGTTGTAAGTATTGAATCGTGGAACTTCAAACAAAGAAATCATCTAACAGTCCATTAATTCCTTTTGACATTCTATGGTTGTCCTATGGGGATATCTTTAGTACAGTTATGTGAAAGTGGCAATGTCAAGTGTTTTTTTTGCTGTTTTGAGTCTTGCGCAAGCAGTGTTATAAGGAATATGTGACATCTTCATTTCTAAATTCTTATGTGACCAATGGCAGACAATAATGTAAGATTGATTTATCTACATGCAATTTATGTGTTGGAATGTACACAATCATGTAATCTTGAAACAATATGGGAATGTTTGGTGCACAAGTGTTTGGTTCACCCCCCTTAAACTGTGTGATTCACTCTGAAAGATAGTATATTTTCTCAGAAACTGAGCCCCTCGGGCCTAAGCATATAACTAAATCGACGCATTTCATTCACCATTGAACAATTTAACTTTCTCTTTCAATTGTTATAAGTCCCATTCTAATATCTTGAGAAAAGGCCTCATAAATTTTCAATTCAAAAAGAAGTGATATTATGATTATCCTATTGGAAACACAGATCTTACTGTTGATTTCAGCCTATGAGGCTTGAGATGTACAAACGTAACCTGCATTTTACTCTTATTCTGCTCTATTGTGTCAACATATAGTTTCATTTTCAATGCTGTTTCATTAACAATATCACTTTTATGCATATTCAGCTCTCCTTTAAAAGGAGGAAAAAGTATGATATCAAACACTGTCACTTTTGTCCAGGGTTCTTAAAATTGGAAGCCGGTGACTCGTACACTTGTGAAACATATCACTTGGCATTTGCCAGAATGAAGTTTTGTTGGAAACCTCAAAATTGTTCTCCAGTTCGTGACTCGTTGAGGAAAAATTTGGCACGGCAATAAATATTTGATAACGAACAATTTTGAACGAAAACTACCATAATTCTTCCCTGTATTTTAATGGAATTGTCCAACATCTTTGTTACAAGAGTTGCAAACAAGAACTTGTTTGTTTACGCACGATTACCTCAACCGCGCCAATTCACAGACCGATTCCGAGAAAAATCCTGCTATGTGGGATTTAGAGGTAAACATTCCCATATGGTTATACAGTTTCTATTTATAAATGATGAAAGGATCATTTTTGAAACATTAAGTTTGATACATATTCGTGTGAAACCAATTAAATAACAGATATTTTGGAATTTACAAGCAAATGGAAATAAACTGTTTTCTTACTGTTTGGGGAAATTGTTTCGTCATAGTCATCTCTATTCAAATATCAATCATGACGATGATTGGTTTCAGGTTCTCATTTACATAATGCTCTACCATTTTTTTGTCTGGTGGGGTGTTAAATGTTTCAGATTTTTAGTACAAGGGTGACAGCATGTTCTCTACAGAAAACTTAGATAGATGTACTGTATTGTCTTCACAGCTGATAACCTTATTGGATCTCGGTACTATTTGCCTCGACCCCTCGTAGATGCCAATAATAATATATATAGAACCTTCAACCCTACGCAAGTCAATTTGACGCAGTGGGGTTCGTTTGATCATGTCAAATTCTAAACCGTAGAGCCTCTGCATATATATGATGCCGTGATTGGTATGGCTGTGATAGCTATGTACCATCACAATGTCTATGGTTCATGTTTATTAGAATGTAGGTAACGAATGTACAAAAAGAAAACAATTTATTTCTCTGATTTCTAAAATTTTTACAAATTCTTGGAATACCAGATTCACAATAAACATGGAAGCCACAATTCCGATCGAGAATTGTGGTAGAGTTCAAATTATAGATATTAAAGAAAAATTTGTTCAATTT
The DNA here is from genome assembly GCA_010014835.2 of Apostichopus leukothele. NCBI lineage: Eukaryota > Metazoa > Echinodermata > Holothuroidea > Aspidochirotida > Stichopodidae > Apostichopus > Apostichopus leukothele. Next base: position 4,158 of record JAAAKB020059027.1, read on the forward strand.
ACCCAGCTATGGCTATATCAATATAAAGATGGAATGCCACTGTATATAATCCATGATCTATTCTGACATTGGATACATGTGATGAATGAATATTCCATCACTTTTTTTCTTGCAAATGGAGATGCTTTTGTAAAAGTCACACAGTGGTTGACATGACTGCCATAGTTTGAAGAACACTGTGTATAAACTGCATAACGTGCAACTAGAAGTACACATTGAAACAAATCATTCATAAATCCCTTAATGACAAGCAACAAAGGACATCAGTCATCCATTGCAAGTGGCCAAGTTTGCATTTTTGCGATATTTATAGGACGAGTAAGTTGTAAATCATACAACTTAAACGTCAAGCAATTTTCGTCATCGCAAACACCACTTGCTCTTCGATGCATTGTTTACATTATAGACAAAGATGCTGTGTTTGTAGAATAATCAACAAAGTGATTGCAAAGTGATCACAAATTGCTGGAAAAACTTGGATGAAACTCTTGTTTGGTCTGTTGCGAGTAGACAGGTAGTGGACTTTTAAGATGGTTAGGAGTTATTAAGACTGTTGAAATGTAAATACAACAATAAATAAAATATTAGCAGAAAACATGCAGAGAGTATAAAAATTATTAGGTATAATGTTAGTAGAAATTAGAAATGCATTTCAATGTATGTTGATTTAATCTCTGTTCATTGTAAGCTGTTTTCTAGAAAGACAAAATGGATTTTATTCAACGTTGTATCAAATGTTAATCTGATATATTTAAAGTCATATAAATGTCTTAATTCGTATCGATGACAATCTAAACATGCTCTCAACTCCTGATTACCAAACTGTTTCCATAGATGCCCATGTTTGTGATTTCCCAAGGTTGGAAACTTGTAACCCAAAGATTTCAAAGGCCTACTCTTATCTTTTGTCTTCCATTACCCAGCTTACGAGTCACCATACAAGCTTGGCGATCATTTTGAGCTCACCATCCATTAAAGTTTTACGGAGCGTGGTTCTAAACGCTTAACTTTAATATCTTTATTCATTTATATGAGAACAAAGGGAATGAACACAATCTCTGATTGCTTGCTTTGATTGACATTCAGAGTAAAAGTTGCATACTTGCTCTTGATGTCTGCTGTCCTGTAAACTTTTGGTGAACAAATAAATAAGCCCTATGAGAGAATGATTCTAGAACAGTTACAGTTAGTAACCATTTTTTCTCCCCTTCTGATTGGAAAGTTCTTGTTTGTATCAGCGCTCTATACCCACAAGGTGTCTTCTAAAAAACTGGACTTTCTCAAGGATAATATTTTAACCTCTTATGGAGATTCTTGAAGAGGTCAAAAAATGTTTGTTTTCGCTGGATCCAAAGATAGACCTTACAAATCAATCGCGATGATGTTACTAGAGGCCAGCTATGTTTACTTAAAAGCGGTGGTTTGTTTGGCCACCATTAATGCTTGTCACTTTCTTTTAAAGTACGGGAGGATTCCACTTCCTCGGGATAAATTTGTCAGTAAATATGCTCTGTGAACCTGTAACCTACTTGAAGTGAAGGGAATAATCCTCCTAACCTTCCAGCTACAGTATTATCCACGATATTGAACCTGGTCAGGGTGGAAACGGGCCCCTGTGAAAAGCGGTTTGCCCCAAGATATGATGGGATTCCTCTTTGCAGCCTTTGCAACATAACTGTTAGCAATGTTCAATTTAAAGAAATTGCATGCAGGGGTTATAAATGCTAACGGAGTGAAATTGTGGAAAAAGAAGCCGAAAAAGGAAATAAGAAAGAAGATCGAGGGATGGTTTTCAATTTCTTTGTTAAGTAAATAAATACTTTGAAGTTTGAATTTATGGGATTTTGGAAGCCAAACATTGTATCTGCCATTGCTAAGTTACCTTGAGTGAACTTTACAGTGAATCCCTTAAGATGTGGGCTCTCAGCATCTCAATTTTGTAAGATGGAACAATTTCTGAACAATTGTCCATATCCAAAATGAGTACTTGCTTTGACTCTTACAAAGATCAAGGAGAAAACAGAACTGCTAAAGAGTTTGAAATGAACATTTACTTAAAGTGGCCGTAAGCTGTCTCAATCATTTTCACTCTTTATTTGTAAACTTTATTCAATTATTCCAACAAGCAGTTTATGTCAGTTTTTATGAAATACAATAATAAGTAACTCACAATCTGCTTGGCAAGGAGGCCCTGCCACTTTTGAAATTAGTTTTATGAAATTTCCTGTCCTAATATAGCTTTTGCAGGACAGAAATACTTGTTCACAGAAATACTTTACAGCCTATACATCTTTAATTGGGGAGGCTACAGTTTCCACTAAGAAATGGTTAAGTCACAGAAAAATCAACCAATCATTGTTACTGTTTGACTTCAGTTTCATTGAAAAAAAACTGTGTCATATCTTTTTTACATTAAAATTTGTTGCCAGCTCTGTGGAATGATTTAGTAGAGTTACTCATATTGCTAATGGGTTGTGCATGTCAGTTTTGAAGAAAACAAAATATCATTCTGACTTTGTAGCCTCAGGCCCTCTGCCTAATTTAATGATCATGTTGTAGGATTTGGATAAATCTGTTGATTCATTCAAAATTAATTGTTTTAAGTGGCTTAGCTAAAGTTGTACGTTTTAGGAGAGGGATTGTCTTGTCGTTCTCCTCAATTTTTGTTCTCAACTTTTAACGCCATATATTCTTTGTAAATATTCTTTTTCGCCTTTGGCAGTAAACCTCCCACCATCAAATAGAGTGAAAGGAACTGGATTTATGCCGACTTTATTGTCAAAAGAGTATTTGTGATGTAGCCTGATGTCTTGGATTATTTATCTACAGGTTATGTACCATTACTCAATTTAATCATGTTATCAAGTTGAAGGTTACATGGTTACTTGGTTTGGCTGTCATCTTGAGATAAAGACCTGTCATGACTGTTTCATGTTTGACGTGGTTCTTTGCCCTGCATATCCACCTAGGGCCTCATTATCAATACAGTTAAAATCAAGAGATAGGATGAACCAAGGTATTAAGTAAATCGATTGATGTTTCGGGAAGAATCTTTCGTTACTTGTGTAATCTTGTTTTCTGCTTCTTTTCCTCTCAAAATGTTATCCTATACAAATGTCACAATGTGTGTACACATTCAGCTGACCTTACAAGCGGGTTTTAGACGAATATGCAAGAATAGCTTCAAAAGTATTGCGATGATTATAACTAGAATAACATAATTAATACAGACCTTTCCCATGCATTTCTTTTTTCAGGTTTTTAGCGGATGTGAAGTTTTTTCTGTGGGTTTTGTTGCTGGAGATTGCTAATTTATCACTTATAATGAAAACAAATATAACAACAATAATAATAATAACAGTAACAACAACAACAACGACCACAACAGCAACAATAACAATAATAATGATGATAATAAATGTTGATCGCAATTATAATCTTAATCATGATGATAATAATTAAGTAAAACACATTTTATAGCATCAATGGAAATTTCTTCTCTTCCTGTGATATTGCCTTTAATTTTTGGGATTTTCCTTCTGTAATTTAGCATTTTGACATAAACTACTATAAACTTCATTTTCTATATAAAACATCCATCGAATGTTTGTATATATTAATTACATTCACCATAATGATGTTTATATTATTTTGACTACATATATATGACCACATAATGTTTCATGTTACATGTATGTATATAATATGTCCAAGTAATGTTTCATGTTACATGTCTACAGTCGCCTAGAACACTTTACACACTACACAAGTTGTTTCATACCAGGATATATTCGTTATGAAAGAGAGATAGGCCTGCGTGTCGCTCATAATAACAAGCATAATCATTTTTCGTAACAATTGTAATTAAAAATTTTGCAACATGAGTATGTTTTGTTTACTTTGAGCTTGACAAGTGACGGAGAAATCAATGTAAAAGTAGTTCAGATACCATAAATACCTCAAAAGCCAATCGTATGCACTGTTTCACATGCGGTATATGGGCTATAAGTTTTGTGCATAAAGGTACAGTAGTTAGCCTGCAAGAAATATTCTGTGGCATTTGTGAGTGAATAAAGGCCTCGAAATTACTGTACAGGCCAAATACTTTTACATATTGTATATTCCTGATCATACAGAACAGATCTATGTCGTCTGCTGTAAACTAGCTGTCAAGTTTGATCAATCCTACTCCATCTTTTAAAATTTAGGAAGTTCACTAGTCTTGTAAGTCATAAGCAGTGTAGTCCACGTAAGGATTGAATTTTTCGAATACACTTCAGATCACATTCAACGGCTAGACGTGAAAAGTAACACAAAACCGATATACAAACTGGAAATGGCATTTTGGAATCAAACGTGTACACAAAAATGGTGTAACCTTTTAATTATTTAGATTAGCAGTAAAGGCAACTCCATTGTGTATAAAGGTATTAATGGATTGAAGGTGGTTTCAATAGACTCCCTGTATGCCTCGATTTACCAAGTTTTACCACTTTAGATTTCAATTTTAGCATTCTGAAATTGTCTTGAAAACTTCAAGTTCAAAAAAATAATAATATTGATGAGGTGTAAATATGTCAGTGAAGCTGTCATAAATAGTAACACCGATAAAGGTACTGTAAGTTAGTACATCTCACAAGCCTTGGTGATGACCAGTATCAGAGTCATTTGTACTGTAGGCAAGTTGTTACCCAATCTCTTGGAGGTGCTCACCAAAATTGCCAGACCCTCTCTGGCCCATAGCCCCCATAACCCCCAATATGTCTTATCTACTGTATGTAAACTGCCATTGCACGTTTCACGCAGTCCTGAACACATTAATGTACCTGTACAGTAGATCCTGCTATAGTTTTTCTCTATTAGCAGCTGTGCGTTTCCCTTTCTGGTTCCCTAGTTGGTAACCATTGCTGCCGATTAAAAACTGAATACTTCATCATTACAATGTGAAAATGTGGAAGAAAAGTAAGTGTCAACATAGCATTTCCTTCCATACTCTGTCAAATGTTAAGTATGACTATTGTCCCCGCATTACTAAACATGTGTTGTCGCTGAAGATTTGGTTTCAGTCGAAGTCCCACGTTTCCTGCGATTTTTTAATCATCCTAAGTGTAAAGTTACTTTTCCATTTCCCTGGCATTATAAGCCACCATGTGAATAGAAAGCAGGATTAATCCCTTGAGTTGATAAGCAGCTAAGCAAGAACACTAAATGTGGAGATATAGGTGTCAATACAAGTGTATACTTGTGAGAGACTGTTGGCTGCTGAACTTCATTCCGAAGTAACGGTCATTCCATGTCAAATCACCAAATTTGGTCATTAAAGTCATCGCCAGGTGACCGGCTCCACCGTTGCATGAAGCTTCATCAAATTGTGCCATTATACACAAGACAGTCCAAAAATATGTTTATCTTTGAAAACCAAATGGATTTGCAGTTAAATGTTACAGCCCTTTTAGAAGTATAGCACAATTACTACGTTTTAACTGAAAATCTGTTTGAGTTTCAGCAAAATTGGAGTCGGTCACCTGCGGTCTACCGGGTCATTTGGAGTGGAACGACCTTTATAGTAAGCTAAAACTATTCAGATTGTATGTGACTAATCGGGGCCCCCGAAGAATGCCATTTTTACCGAGCTAGAATCAACTACTTTTTTTCCCCTTCTCTGTGAGTATTAAATTAATTACAACTTGCATTATGGTATCAGCTGATGATAAAATGTTGCAAAAAATTGTTTGGCTCAGAGAAAGAAAAAAACCTTTTTTGAACGAGGGAAATAAGAAAACTCAAGTCGTCCTTCTTCATACTCTCCCCATTTTTGACAATGCCTGGAGTAAAATATATTTCTAACATGGTTTATCTCAACTCTACGGTATTTCATAAATGTGCAGGGTCCCTCAGAGAGTTTGCCGACCTTATCAAGTCAGGTACAAATCTGACAGCAAATTTTCTTGCTAACATCTTTACTAGAAATGCCCCTTACCTTAAAGGATGCATAGAGAAAAGAAAAGGTTGTTGTTTATTTTCTTACTTTAGAGTAAGAAGTTGAGAGTGATATGGAGCATTTTGCTCTTACGTCTCGGTTAAGAATGACAAGCGGAAATGTATGAGGATGAGAAACGTGCTCCAAACTGACCCCCCGTTTCTGCCTCGAAAAAGATGAAAGTAGTCGACCGTTGCACTTTTTGCACCCCAGATATTAATAACCAGCGTTTCTCCAAACGTCATCAGCAGCGAAAAGTAGGTAAAGGTAACGAAATACTTTTTGTGACATTTTCAAGAAAAAAATAGAAAAAAAGTACTGTGCCTTTTTCCACTTCAGATCTCACCGTCTGCAAGACAGTCCCGCCATAATTTTGATGAGAATTACGCTTTAAATATTTTTTTTGCATTTATTTTGGATGAAGGAATTGCAAGTACGTCATATCTTTGGAAGAGTGACAAATGGAAGGTGGGAAGTTTATAGCGTTCCAGATATAAGTGCAAAATCAGCTGAGGGTGGGTCGTACTTATACATGTACAAAATAATGAGAATTGGTGATGTTTGAGAAACAGCAGTCAAACTTTAATGACGTTAGCACTGGTTTTGGTCAAAGATGTATAAAATGTTGATTTTGGTAAAAATGTACACAGATCATTAGAATATGAAGGAAAAAAATGTTTATGACTGCAGCGAGGTCAATCGCATCTGTATAACAGACCTACATATCGATAATTTCTCTGAGACTTTCACCGTACACTTCTGCAAAGATGACTGAAACAGGGATCATGTCTTTGAACATATTGAGTGCCTTTCCATTAAATGGTGTTGGCCTCTAATAGGGATCTGTTTTACTCATTGTTGTAGTGAACAAGGAATGGTGGGGGGGAGGGGGGGGGAAGGATGGAGTGTACCAATATCATCTGAGGTTGTTCAAATTTCTTTCTAATTTGACAGCTTTAGTATGTGTAGAATGTAGCTATGTGGCAGTCTATATCTGTTGGTGTGGGAAATGTAGGGGTGATTGGGGTGGGGGGATTGCCCCTAAACTGCTAAACCATGTTCCAAATATTCAATGAGGGAAAGCTTCCAGTCACAAGTCACAAGTGCTTTCACTCCTGAATTAATCAAGTTTCTCATCGACAAAGTTGTATAATTATCAGTTCAAAATCTTCAGAGTTGTAATACTGCCCTTAATTATTTGGGTGGTAACATTGTTGAAATTTTTCAGAAGTAGTATTTGGTCTGACCTTAAGGGTGACAAAGTAAACCACCTGCTGATGTTTCAGCATGAGTGACCATATTTTGAGTTTCTATCATATTTTGTGGCCAGAAGCAATTTTCTAGGTTCAAATTCCTCCAAGTTAAGTCCAGACTCTGAGGAGGAATTTTTTCCTATGTTGATTTATAACTGCCCCAGCGAATTGAAATGCAATGTGAATAAAAGTCAACTGTGACCTGGTTTTCTTTGAGCAGGAGTGACCATCATTAGATTTCTAGCATATCTGCTGCCACTTCAGTGCCTCATGTCACATGACTGGCAGTTGTAGGAGGAGGGGAGGGGGGGTGGGGGGAAGGCTTCATCCCTTGGAGGCCTTGGAGGCCTTGGAGGGGTGAACAATTTGTCATGGACTGTCACTGTTCAGGTGACAAGAACCGTTCTGGCTTTTGCTGCCTGGTATAGCCAAGTTCCCAATCATGTTTATTCAACATTTGCATCAATATATGGAGACATATTTATTTTACTCGCACTGATTTCAAAATAGAGTCCCTTGGGTATACTGGCCATGTGTGTTTAACTAATTAGCAATCTGTCTTAGTGTCACCATAGTAAAAAAAAAAGTTCAAATAACTTGTGACGTCATTGCTTTGGATTCTTGAATCCAAGATGTGAAATATTTTGCAAAAGAATATGTTACAGTACTCATGGTTTACTGCTTTAACTTGTAATGTAACAATTATTTACAGTATAGTACCAAACAGTTTTACTGTACATTTTGTTGTGTATGTTGAAAATTTGGAGGAGAAGAAAAATTCATGCAAGAGTGAATTTTGTCCTCGAGACAAGAGAAATGAAAAATAGAAAAATGACTGAATAGCGAATATGGATTTTCAAAAGAAGAATTTACATCATATTGAAGAAAAAAAAATTGGTTTTTACATCTAGAAGAAAGAAACGATTAGGTCAAGTCAGGTCAAATCACAACCAGCCATTAAAGATAGACAACAAACTGACCGAAAAAGGAAATAATAAATGTGAGTCTTCATCTTTGGTCATAACAAGAGAAAGGAAAGGAGATAAGCAAAATAAATGTGGAATGGATTTCAATTTCAATTCCTTTATTTGAGTATGAATTATATAAATTTGAGAAACAACCAATTATATGTACACATGAAAAACGAATAATTAAAGTGATTAGAACAGAGAGAGATGAAAAGAAAGTGAAAGGTATATGAAGGTGTGAATCTAAAAATACTTCAAAAGATTAAAATTAAATGGATTTAAAGCTCCATTTTGACTTCAAAGTGCAGCTCTATAAATAATCAAATTTTCTAAAATATGTGATTCTTAAACTTAAAGTGATTGCAGGATTTCTTAAATTGTAGTTTGTCTTACTGCACCTGTAAGGAAGTCAATTCACGATGTAGAGGATGATCTTAACAGGAAAGTATATTTTCGGTAAGTCTAAAAGAGTCGTTATTGGTGGCAGCATTAATGTTATTCTCAAGGATATCATAACCTAAGCAAAATATATATAGCTGGTGATATTTGGGCTCATTGACATGACCGAGCAAGATATTTCCAGGACGTGTTTTCATCTAGTTCATGGAACTGGTTATACGGACCGCCTTAAGTGTTCCCCTATCAGTATTAAAAGAAATTTTTTGAAGTGATAGAGAGAATATATGGATGAAAGCCTTCAGACGTGCATGATGCTTGAATAATTATTTGTGATGAAGTACAATAGACATTATTTATTATGGAAAAGAAATGTCAAAGTGAGATCTGAGCAATATGCGGCTTTTGTTTCTCGTTATGAGAAGTTCATTGATTTGAACAGATCTACATCACTGGGTTTTCCACCTAGCTTAACTCATGTGTACCATAAACCGCTGACATTATTTATACCTACAGCAGATATACACCCATCAATGTCAGCAAAAGGATTCTTTTTCCCTTTTTTTCTTTTCGATCAGAATTATCAATCATTCAAGAAAGGAAGAAAGAAAGATGAAAAAAAAAACTAGCAATGTAAAACAGTGTAACAGCCTGTTTTGTTTACATCAGGGTGAATTGAATTTTTTTAGGGGGAGGGAAAATTTGGTTTAAAATGACAAATTGTAACCTTTACAAGAATGAGGACGTACATGAGTGTGTATATATATGCGTGACACCTTCCCTGTAAACAAGGGGAGTTTGATCAAATCAGATATATAAGGTATGTGAATTTCTCATATTGTGTTACAAGTAGCTATTCACCAGCATATACAGTTTTGTAATATTTGATTTAATGTTTTTGAAGGAAGCTCTTAAATAAATTTTAGTCTCTTAGAAATTTTTTAGCAACAACCCTGAAAATTGGCTCATTGTTTTACACTTTATTTGGCTTTTTGAACTTGAACCATGTGACCTTTGACATTGGTTCCCATGGCAACCACATATTTTGATAGTACTTGACATTTCCATTATACCTGTGATGGTTCCAATTTAATGTTTCCCCTTGGAGTTATAGCAGGGAAAAAAACATTTTCACTAAATTTGACCTTC
>JAAAKB020059245.1:0-13899 GCA_010014835.2 Apostichopus leukothele
AGATGTTCATCTTGGTGTGAATTGTAATAGTGTATTTATTCATTCATTCATTTTTTATTGTGGAGGGGGGGGGTGGGGAGAGGGGAGGGATACTATTTATGCCTGATGAAGATTTGCTATGGGAATTGTTGATAGATTTCACATGGAAATCAGGAAAATAGAAACTTAAAGTAAAAAAAGGAAAAGACTTAAAATGACAAAATTGCAATTAAATTAAAACTTAAAAAATTACTAGAATGACAAAAAGTAGAAGAATTACAAAAACAAAAAACAGCAAGAAAGAAATTTTTTTTTGGCTAAAATAAAAATAAAATTCAGAGGACAATAGTCAGCTACAAATTCAATAGTGTGCAGATAATATAACACCTTTTGGTGCTAAGTATGTTTTTGTGATAATATTATAATTTTGCCCCCTCTTGTGGACTTAATTTGCAGGTGATATGATGGCATGGCGCTTAGCAGTCCTCCAAGAAGTGCTGAAATACCATAGAGCAGAGAGGGAGATACTCCTGAGCATCATGATGGACAAAGGAAGCGACGATCTACGAGATGCTGCCAAACAGATGACCCAAGAGGAGAGGGAACAGAGAATGATGGAGCTAAGGAAGAAAGCAGAAAGTCTTAATTTGGATGTGAAAAGTAAGTCCATTTGTGTTATTAATGTAGATCTGAAAGATGAAAGCTTCAGTCAGTTTTAAAATTCTTCATTTATAATCACATCTTTTCTCCTGAGTCTGAATAAAATGACTCTATTTTGAGTTTACAAGAGTTTATAGCAATTTAGAACATTCTCACTTACAAATTGTGAATTTCCCATTTCCATCCAAATCGTCATTGCTTCTGTTTACTTCTTGTTGAATGCTGGAGCGAAACTTTATGGCACCGACTTTGAATTCTTTGCCACTCAACGAACCTTCCAGTCCTAAAAGGAGTTTGTATCACAGTACGTCCTCCTCATCTCCATGGAGACCAAGGAAATAACTTCTATCCATAAAATGGAACAAAACCACTGGACTTTCTGTTTATTGGTACCTATGAAAAACTACGCTGTTTGATTTCCTTGTAGCCTGCACAAAATACTAATTACTTGTCACCTTAATATCACATATGTCGAAAAACTCTTGCGCTCAAATATACAGTACATCTAACTCAAAGACCACAATGTGTTTCGATCAAGATGGTGTAGTTGTCTTTTGATATTTTCTCAAACCTAAGTTTGCTCTTGTTTACTAAAGGTGACAATGAATCTAATCAGGACATACTGGAGGAGGTAGGAGCCATCAAGAGTGTCTTACGTAAACAGAGCCTGGAGACCAGGACAGAGACGGCGGTGACCCAGGAAGATGTGAGCATCTCGTTGATGGTGGATCTGCAGGAGATCCAGGACAAGGAGATTGAGCGGATCATCGAGAAGATGCACGGAATGGTAAGGCAGGAGATGGAAGGAGATTGTGGAGTAAACATTAACAAGAATTTTAAATTTCATTTAATATCCATTAGTATCAGGTAGAGTATTAGTGCAGTGATTGCACACTGATTTTACACTTTACACCTTTTTTTATTTTGGGGTGGGGGGGGGAGTGGTTGGAGCACAAGTTGGTTTACCTTGGTATTTTTCTTTCTGCCTTATTTTTTTGCTCTTCCTTTCTTCAATTGGAGGGTTCTGCGTTGTTAAGCCTATTTTAGAACACTTCCTTTTCAATTCACAACTATGCATGCTGTATATATATGTGACTTCATCAAAGTTTATGTGCATATTGTATTGTTGTTTTAAAAAAAAAACAAAGAAACAAATAAATGAAATGAAAAGTAGACACAAAACTTGGATTAGAGAAAGCATGAAATTAGTAACAGAGGAAATGATGAGGAATTAAACATTGTTATTGAGGATGAAAGATGGTCGGTTTCAGTAAAGTACAGTCCTTGTATGTAGGTGTGCACTGCACAGTACAACTTAAACTTCATTTTGACCACAAGTTTCAGATCTGTTTTAAACATTTCATCCTAACTTCATCGTAAGAAAGGAAACGATAAGGAATTAAAACATTGATGAGGATTAAAAGATGGTTGGATTTTATTCAAGTTACAGTACTTGCATACAGATATACAAAGCACAGCAAAACTGTCAAAGTTATTTGGGCACAAAATTTGGTTTTTTAGATGTAATGTCATGTCTAAGTTTCATGTTAAGAGAAAGGATCTTTCTCAGGTTTAAAGGTGATAATTATTTCAAAGTAACTATTATCTCTGACTGGTTGCAAAACCTTTTCAACAGACCGACGACCGTCTCTCGAGGTTGAGGATGGAGTTCATTCGACACAGACAGTTGTACGCCGGCCGGAATACTCTGATAGCGTTTACACGTTACGACGGGGTGGCGGACGAAGACAGTCTCATGAAGGTGCGTTTAATTACTTCATACGTTGTTGCTGTGTGGTCTGTGAGTTGACATACCCTGGAAGGTACTTTAGTTCGGTCAAATTAAAGGTTGGGTCGGTGATAGGATGTTGAAAAGGTAAATCGGTGACATTGAAAGCAACCTGATACCACGTAATGGATGTGAAATGTTTGTAGGAGACGGTTTCATTCTTAGCAGTGTATTACACAGACCTCTTAATTTTTGAAGTTCATTCTTTTTAATATGAGTGATATGGTAGTTTGACTGACTCATAAGTACATTTATCCTGGTGGGGTTTGGATGTTGGAGGGGGAGGGGTGTGCTATTGGAGGAAGGGAGGGGGGAGGAGGGGTGGCGGAGAATTTCAAGTCCACAAATTTGATAGTGAATGAGAAGTCAGGTAAGTGTGTTGGCTTTAGAGGAGACCAAACAGATTTTCCATTTTCACATTTTCAGACGAAATATTGTCTCCCTCCAAATGATATTGGTCCACTATGCCTAAAGTATGTTGCTTCTTGCATCATGCATAGGTATAGAAGAGTAAATCGTGTATTCAGTAGTGCAAGACTAACCCTCCTCTCTCATCTCCTCCTTGCTCCCCCAACCTTCCTGCTGCTCACCCTGCTCTTGCTCACCCCCTCTCTCCCATCCCTCACTCCATCTACCATATTCTCCACCCCCCCCTGCCACCCACCCTTCATGATACCACGGTTTTATAAACAGTATCCTATAACCTTTGTTTTGCAGGCTCTGCGTAAGAAGTATGACTTTTTGAAGGACAAATGCCTGCTAGATCTGCTGAAGAAGCAATGCGGTGAAGCAGAATGGGCCAAGATATCGGAACGAGAGAGACAGCGGAGGTTAATGAAGTTAAAACTGGAGGAGAAAAGACTCAGGAGAGAAGGTAATCGAAAAAAGAAAAAAGAAGTTTTAATACATCATTCAAAAGATCGCATGTCAAAAATAACAAGGAACTCTTTTATTTTACTTCAGAGGTCTTTAAATTTGGTGATTACAAGTTGGAGAAAAAAAAATCACTGTTTGCAGTTTCTGGCAGCTTAGCAAATATTCTGTTGGGGCATATTACAGTGTTGCGAATGAGCCATCTGCAGTTTTTTTTTTTTGGTTTCACAAATTTCTTGTCATTGGATTACAAAATAAGTTTCCTGTTCGATGAATGTTGTTCTTTGCTTTTTAAACTAGCATACGCTCTCAAAGTTTTTGACATGTTTTGGAATAATATTCCAACAAACTTACAGGTTTAGTTTATGATCTGTGGTATCAAATTTAAGCAAGAGACCTTACACCTCAAGCACAACCAGCTGCCTTGGGAATTTTTTTTTTCTTCAAAATTCACTTTTGATTATCAACAATTATCTCTTACATTGTTTCGATGTTGTGTGATATGATAATTAGGTAAAGAAAGAAAGAGATTTGTCAGGTTTATCATGTATTCGTCTATTTATCATCGTAATCCTTATTTGTCTCATATATTTTCTTTTTAAAATAGGCAAGGTGGATGAACTGCAAAAGCTGTTGGGAGGATTTCTGGAACTGGACCTTCAGATGCACAAATTAATGGGAGACAGCCGGGCAGAGTACGAAGATAAACTCAACAAAAGACGAGAGGCACGTCAGAGAAGACAGAAACAGGGTTTGTTAAAAATTCTTATTTTCATCTCGATTCATTGATAATGGGTCTATCCACTTTACAATTAAACTTGCATAAATTTATGCATCGTGCAATTTCGAACTACGACGTTGAAGATATTAGTCTTCAGAATTACTCAAAAAGTTGGGAAATTGAATATTTCCACCTTTTGTGTAATTTTGGTACAAATTGCTACGAAGTTAGTTTAATAGATTTAATTGATATATGTAATTTTATTTATCTTTGGACTGATGGTTTGATATCATGGCAAATGTCTAGCAATTTTCTGAAGTTTATTCTAGCAGCAAGCTTGTTAGTTTCATGACCCATTTTATATAGCAGTCTATTACATGTATTTAATCAGGTCTTGATGATGTAGATGAAGAAGGTCTCTCAGAGGATGAGGAAGTGCTAGACATTTCCTCCAAGAACCCCCTGGATGACCTCCAGAGGCGGTTCGACCAAGAGAAGGACGCCCTGCTGGCAAAGTTACGAGGAGCAGAGAAGCAGTACCTGAGCGAGAGGGAGAGGCAGGCGGAGCTGGCCAGGTTGAAGAGAGAGTTACGTAAAGCCCAGAAGGAGGACGACTTCTCCGCAGCAGCTCTGGTCCTGGGATTAGCTGAGAGGAACCAAGCAGCTGCCGAGGAGAGGTTGGTATCTCTTGTGTTGATCTGATAGGCTTTGAACACCTCTTTTAAATATTACTTTCTAGTCTAGTATTTATATTCACTGTATTACACTGTATATATACACTGTATATTACACTGTATATACAATGTATATGACACTGTATATTTGACTGTGTACACTGTTTTTACTGTATTACACTGTATATACACATACACTGTATATAACACTGTATATACAATATATTACACTGTCTAGTATTTGCACAAGGGCTATGCAACACAGAGGCTCATAGGAAGCCCCTATCAATGTGCTGATTCACGGATGGATAATACTTCCAATATCGAGCCGTTTCTTTTTGACGGGTGTTTAGAGGATTATTTCACAGGCGTGTAATTGTCCCCCCTCCCCCCATTTCTGCTCCTGGGACATCTTTTTCTCAGCATCCCCGATCCGATCGACGAGAGTGTACCTCAGTAGCTGATCACATTTGTCATATAGTGAGGATGGTGAAGGCACAGTGCAGCCATGGTGAACCAAAGTTGTTCCAAAATGAGTGAAAGAACTGTTTCACTGGCCCACATTTTTTTGAGATTACATATCCCAATGGCTGACATCCTAAATGCTAGTATCTATCGTGATTCTCTTAATTATTTGTCTCTTTTATGGATGATGATGAATTTGGATAAGAAAGAAGGGTGAATAACGAACTTTCACCATATTTTATAACTTAAATGATCTGGTCTCTGTGTTGAGCTTGTCAAAGATTGTTGTTGGATAGGAGTAATTTCTTCCCTTGGTTTTGAAAAGAAGCATCCAGTTTGGGCACGGGCCCCTCAGTTGGTGAATGTTAAAGGAACAGTGTTGTTTCACGGGTGCAGTATGTCATATGGTGGAAGTGATTGGCATGTGAAAGATATTTTTTGATGATATTTACACTACTGAGATATTAAACTGTAGGTACTTGAAAACTACTTGAATGTATGTACTTGAATGTTTATTTCAAGTCTCATCATGCTTGATGTTTAATGTTTTGTAAGTGTAGGCACTTTTAAACTGTAAGGAAATCCCGTTTTTTGTAGGTTGTTGCTTGCCAAATTGGTCATTGTTATCACTACGTAGAAAATACGGAGAAGAGATATTTTGTTTATCTGTTAAATAATAGTGAGTATCATACTGTCTTGTTCATTCCTCAGATTAAAGAAGGATCGTGAGAGGCAGGAGGAGTTGGCCAGGAAGCGTCTGGAAGCAGCCCGTCAGAAGAAGAGAAGTTTGAAATCTATTCAAGAGGGAGTAGATGAGACCGTCGTCAGTAACGGAGACAGAGCAGCGATGCAGGTATCTGGGTCATTCCATTAATTAGGGGTCAAATGTGACAGTTTTAGTGTATCTTGTTCATCGTGAAGCAGTAAGATATTCCCCGTGTAATAATGGTACCTTCTACTGAAAATAGACCAAGTTATTCAAATGTCTGTAGGGTTCCAACACTGTGGGATGGAGGTGGGCACAGCTGACCTGGCCTCCAAATAAGTTTCATAGCTCAGTGATTTTACATATGATTTGGTGTTCCCATGGGTGGCAATTTTAACCCCAGTGACCGTCGGTCTACCTTCCTGCCTCCTCACTTCCCCCACCCCCCACCCCCCCCCCACCATGAAATTTGATTTACAGAGGTATTAGTTTTCCAAATTTATGACATTGTATAGCATCATGGCCTTTGACCAGTAAGCTTTTCTGGTGCTGATACTGAACCAGACATAAGTTAATACCAGCATCATGTTGTTCTGAATGTCCACATTGTGAACTGAAATGTAAAAATGTGTATTGTACACTCTGGTAGTTATCACAGAACATATCAAAATATCAATTAACATGTTCAGTAAATGCCTTTCAAAACATGATATGTGTCTGAAACTTGAACGTTCCCTAGTCCTGTTTTTACGAATATTTTATGACTTTACCACGATTCCATCCTCCTCTACTTGCTCTACCTCTCAAAGGATGGAGTGCTGAAGGCCCTGGAACAGAAACATCTGAAGGAGAGGCAGACCCTGCTAGTGTTGCTACAGACAGAGTTCTCCGAGGACGAGAGACTGGTCGCTGAGAACATGAGTGGCGAACATAGAGTGGAAACAATGCAGAGACTACAGCACAGTATAACAACTCTCGCTAGAAGTGAGTTCTTATTACGAAAAAATATCACACTTTGCTTTATCTTTGGCATGGTCGTTTGATGTACACGATGTGAATAGGGAATAGAATAGAACATATGCTAGGTTATCGTAGATTCTTTCTCTACATGTTGTCGGAAATCAGCTTCTCGCTGGTGACACATTTCACGACTAAAATGATGAAGAGATGCAACAAGTCAGAGATGCAACAAGTCACTCTATTTTAAAGTCCAGTCAGAATTAATGTTTTGTCAACAATTAACATGCTAGCTGTCAATATTTCTATTGAAGAGTGTTGTGGGGTCTTAAAGAATGAATTTCATGCTGAAATTAGTGTTGTAGACAGATGTTGAGTGTTAAAAGACTGTTAGCAGGGTTATTGATTGGTCTGCAACATATTAACCTTTATGCCTATAGTCATCTTTGAAGGATCTGTTGTGACAAATATTAAAAACATTCAACAATGTGTATGTCTATTTATGTGGGTATGTCTGTCCATGTGTTTATATGTGTAATTGGTATGTTATACGGTGATTGGGGTGTATGACCAGCTTATTAGCTTAAAAACCTTGTAGAGAACTGATTACCTTCATAAGTAATATTTAATATAAACAACTGAGAATGAATGAAGTCATACTTTACAGTCCTCTGAATTTGTGTTTCTCGTACAGAACAAACAGAAGAGCGTATCCAGCTGCTCTTGGAAGCTACCATACTGAAGATCGTTTCGAGGACAGTCTATCTGACCAAAGAGGGAGGGTCAAAGGTGAGTGTAGATGATGTAATAGTGACCATCATCGCTGACCTCCAGGACCAACAGGATAAAGAGAGTGAAGCTCTGATCAAGAAGTTAGTCGACAAGGTAAAAACAAATAAAAGGCATCCTTAATTTGGTTGTAAAGTCTTGGGATTGGCTAATCAAATTTAAGGTGGCAAAGAATATGGGTGGGTACTAAGTAATTATTGGTAATGAGATATGATGTGTGAAAATAAGTTATTGTTATCATAATCCAGCACTGTAAAATGAAGGAATTGCAGGTACTGTTTAAATGATTTTTTATCTTAATTTGGTTAGTTTGATTTTGGCGTGAATCAAACTTGGCTATGAACATGATTTTACTATCTGACATTCCACATAGGCGAGTCATGCACATTGGGTTAGAAATGTAAATAGTTAGTGATTTGCGATTTTTTAAATGTGGAAGAGAATTAATACTTTTTTAAAGTTTCCTGGGCTCATACATACATCACTTATGTTTGTGAACGATAAGTTTGGTTCTCAAGTTACCAAGTTAGGCTTAATTCTGCTCTGTTCAGGAACAGGAAGGTAGTGGTCGTTATATATGTACTAGTATTCTAGTCCATAGGATCTCACTCTGTGAAATGGAGAAATCATTCAATCAATGGTTAACTTTGTTAATCAGTAAAAAAATGACAGTTTGTAGAATGAAGTAAGCATTTGGAATAGTTGCATTCCTTTACATGTTAGGAACAATGAAGCTATTTCTGTAACAGTCCTAATGAAAGGCTGAGTAGAATGTCAGTAGAATGAAGTATAAACCATTACTGATAGTAATTTGGTTCCTTCATTGCTCTGCAACAGCCAAGCTTCAATGTTAACAGACTAACAGTTATTGTGTGGGCTAAGGTTTTAGTTCAAGGAGGGTCGGTCTGTAGAAGGTAACTACACAACCTAATTTCTTATAGCTGACTGGTGGTGTAGTTGGTAGTAACCAAGTTGGAAGTAACCAATTCAGATAGTTTGGTTCCTTCAGCAACAGCCATTCATCATTGGTAACAGTTCTTTGCATATAGGCAAAGGTTTTAGTTCAAGGAGGGGCGGTCTGTAGAAGGTAACTACACAACATTATGTCTCATAGCTGACTGGTGGTGTACTCTGTAGAATGAAGTATTAACCATTTGAGATCATTTCGTTCGCGTCACAGTCAATCCTGCCTCTCACCCACAGGAAAACTCTTATCTGGTGAAGATTCAACAAGAATTGATCGAAGAGACCAAGTACGGAGCGAATGTCAACGTCACATTTGTAGTGACGATGCCCGACCTCGTCAAGAAGACTGACGATGAAGAGTTGGTGGAAGCTCTGGAGGATAAATACGATGCGTTGAGAGACAAGATCTTGGCTGATGCTCTCATGAAACAGGTAGATTTCCAAGGACTACTTTCCATCGAAAAATTGAATTAATCTGGAATTTTTGGGCAGCATTCAGGAGTTATCATACATCATATCATACTAAAAGACATAAATAATATTAAAGTACAAAAGAGTAACAGATCATAAATTGCAGTACTAACATGGCTGCATGTCTGTGTGTGTAGAGAACAGGACCCTTCCCACTTATTTACCACGTACGGTATACAAACACAACGTTACAAAACACCATTACCAAAAGGTTATTGCTCAAATGTTTTTTGTTAAAACGATTTGAGAATTTTTTGCAACTTCCTTCTCTCACATTTCCTTTGGTGTTATACATTGAGGAAAGGGGAGGGAGGTCGGTTTCTTGGTCTACACCGCAAAATTTCGTGGCGCCCAACTTGCCACCTCTCCACCCCCGCCCCCCCCCCCCACACTTTTTGATGCTCTTCTACCAGCCCAGACTTAGGCATATAATGTATGAATTAATTTCATCATGTACTTTCGTAGGTGGGAGCTAAAGAATGGGCCAATCTATCGGAGAAGGAGAGGCAAGCGAGATTGATCAAGTTACGTCTCCAGGAGAGGAAATTACGGCAAGAGGGAAAGTTTGATGAAGCTTCCGCTCTCCTCGGAGACGCCGCCAAGAATCAGGCTGCCCTCGCTGCCCTGATGGGGAAGACGAGGAAATCTCAGGAGGAACAGATGCGGGAGAGGTTGGAAAGGAGAAGACAGAGAATGGCGTCTGGTGAGAAATTATAAAGATCTCGTACATCTCGTTTGTCTTCAGTTTGTTCAACGTGAAATGAATAGACCTTTGATCTTATGTAAAGTTATATGCCTTAGGTTTGAATCAGTTTTGTTGTTTAAAAATATAAATTACATTTTGATTAGTTTGGACAAGACGTCTGCATTTATTTTACTTGGAGGGTGAGATGTTTTTTTTTATTTCTTTTGACTGTTTCTTCCTCTCAACAAAAGGAATGTCCGAGGAGGAAGCCCAGAAGCTGGAAGATGAAGAAATACAGAAGGAGGAGGAAGATATGAATAAAAAATCAGAAAATATACTGCAAGAATTAGAGAATAGAAAAATGGAGGTAGAGTGTATTATCAGAGTAGACAGTATAGTTAGCAGTCTGTTTGTTTTGTACATTTGTTACTCCCATGTGTGTCTGCATATATGCTTAACTATAAACTCCTTAGAAATGATGTTAAATTATCAACTATCATTTCTTAGAGCTAATCATTTGCATATTTTACTTTATTAAGTTATGGTCCTGACAATTAGCTATTTTTCTTTTATTAATATTCCTGGGTGTGTTAATTCATTTGTTTTTATAGTTTGTATGTGTATAATGAATGAGGTAAGTAGTTTTTTTCTCTCTTCACTAGGAATGGTCTACTATGCCAAGCTCAAAACTCCGTAGAATACATCTAGGTGTTCATATAAGCTACTCTATTATCTGTGTTTCGTTTGTTGTACAAAATAAGCCCCCAGATAAATGCTATTGTGATGGTGTTTGTATTGTCAGCTTGCTTGACCCGAATTAATATTTCTTTCATAAAAGTGAAGTGATGATTTGGTTCTGGCATGAATTTGTGTTTTATCTCTGTCATTCCAGGAGAAAGCTGAGCTTCTATCTTCATTGAAAGGAGATGGGTCAGAGACGAAAGACACCATGGTGGAAAATAAATATGATGCTTTGAGAGACAAAGTGTTGGCCGAAGCTCTTATGAAACAGGTGATTATTCTTTGTCCTCCTTTGTTTTCAAATGATCTGCTTAAAATAATAATGACATAAAAAGACAATTTTACTACAAGACATTTATTAAACAAAAACAAACAAAAAAACTCTCCATTGCATGTGGACCATGGATAAATGCTTTGGGTAAAAAAAAGTGTTGCATTTACAGAACAGAAGATCATAATGTTGTTCTTACTCTCAAAATTTTGTAGCATTTATCAAATATTTATATTTGTGATATAACAAAGTGGTTATGTCGGGGTATAGTCAATGAGGGAAACTCAGTTTCACGGTATCGTTGACATTAATCATTTATGATAGAGAGTTATTTTGTCATAACATTTCAAATGTATTTCTTTACTTCAAATCAATGACAACTTGATATGTTCGTACCCTTCCTCTCCAGATGGGAGATGCAGACTGGGCCAAATTATCCGCAAGAGAGAGACAACAGAAGATAATGCAGTTGAGACTGCAGGAGAGAAAACTGAGGCAGGAGGGCAAGATTGACGAGGCGTCAGCGTTACTGGGGGATGCCATGAAAGCGGATGCCGCCCTCGCTCTGTTGAAGGAAGAGCAGCGGCGAGAGAGGGAGAGACGTCTGCGAGAACGACTGGCTAAAAGGAAGCAGAGAGCAGAGCAAGGTTTGTAGTTTCATCTTGAGTAAAGTTAAGGGTTTTCTATAAAATGCACATGTGTTTGGTAGTATTTTGTTTGTTGAGGAATGCAATAAAATGGGAAAATGCTACCAGTTGCAAAAATCTTTTTTATATTGTTTTGTCGTTGATATTATTGCTTAATAGTACTGGAGTTTAGAATGAAATATTTTAGAATTAATTTTTTATGTTTTTGTTAATTCTGTCAGGTATGTCGGAGGACGAAATTTCAAAGTTGGAGAAGGAGGAGGAGCAGAAAGATGAAGAGGAGATGAAAGAGAGGCAGGTGAACATCATGGAGGTGATTGAGATCATAGAAACACAAGTAAGTATCAAGAAAGAAAAATAAGTTTAAAAGCAAGAAAAACAGTACAAATCCAAAAACTCACGATATGGTTGGAAGTCTACAATTTTTGCCAATTTTGTTTTTTTGGCTTATTTCACCAAGATTCGCCTCAGTCCAAAGAAGTGTCGTTCTATCTTATAGTTTTTCTTGATCACTAAATTGTCCTTCTCAGGGAATAAATTATCCATTATCCCATCGCAAAATGCTATGCGAAAGTCCAAAGATGTATCACACTTTTTTTTACACTTTAACCAACCATAGCATTTGATAAGAGACAAGATTCCATACTTTCTAAACTGCTACACGAAATCTGAACCCTTACTTATTCCCTGCTGATTCAATATTTATTCTTGAAATTATATACTATTCAAATACTCATAAGATAATGGACTACATGTGCTAAGACATGATAACCTTCGTCCACTATTTTTCAGCTATATATCATAAAGGAATAGTTAAACCCTTAGTTATCAAGTTAAAAGCCTCAAGGATATGTAAAGTTTTGAATATGAATGGTTGTCATGGTGATAGCATTTTCCTGAGATGTTTTGTACCTGTTCTTGCTCATACATTTCACTTTACAAACTGTAAGAGTGCACGGTTTGCTTCTTTTCCCCCCGTTTTGTTCTCGTAGGATAAAGATGTTGAATTGAGGCTAAGAGGAGAGCTGGAGAAAGAAATTGAGGATAAGTATGATGACCTGAAGGACAGATTACTGGCTGAACTTCTTTTGAAGCAGGTAGGGTGGTCTTTGTTTTATATTGATGAAGTAAATACATCTCTCAGAAAGACTTGGTAGTAGTTATGTCCATTGATTGCCTTATTGTCTTTAATTACATAGAGGAGTGTTACCATAGTTACTGTTAGATGTTAACAAGTACAGTGTGGACTGTATGTTGAGGGTTATTCGACTGTTACAAAGTTCATATGTAAGATCTCTATGTTCTCGTGTGTGCTGTTTGTGCATAATCTCTCATGCAGACCATTACCTTACTGTATAAACATGGTTCTAATTTACGCTTAAATTCTTGTTGAACTTTATGCAAATTTCCTTTTCTGATGAAAGAGATAGAACTATATTCATTAAAGCAAGGATTTATGAGTTTTGTGGCTTCAGGCAGGAGGTGGGGGGGATTTGGATCAACTTTCTGAGCTTTGTTGTTTTAAATAAAACTGCATTCTTGTACATTATACAAAGAAATGCTTCCTCCCCCTGCCCTCCAAGACAAAATTTGCACCTGCATTTGTGAATGTTCAGATTCAACAGGCAATTTTTTTTTTTTGAACAACTGTATTGGATGTTATTGCTATTAGGAAAGGTTCTCAAGGCTAATTTCTGGTTCCTCCCTAGCTCGGTGCTGCAGAGTGGGCCAAGCTCTCGGAGAGAGAGAGACAAGCCAGACTCTTGAAGCTGAGACTGATGGAGCGACGACTGAGGATGGAAGGAAAGTACGACGACGCGGCCGCTCTTCTCAGTGACCTGGCAAACTCACAGAGGGCGCTGGAGCTACTCCGGGAAGCAGCCCGCCAGGAGAGAGAGAGGCGGTTACGAGAAAGGCTGGCAAAGAGGAA
Source organism: Apostichopus leukothele (assembly GCA_010014835.2). Taxonomy (NCBI): domain Eukaryota; kingdom Metazoa; phylum Echinodermata; class Holothuroidea; order Aspidochirotida; family Stichopodidae; genus Apostichopus; species Apostichopus leukothele. The sequence continues at coordinate 13,325 of JAAAKB020059245.1, forward strand.
GCAACGAATGGCAGCCGGTATGGATGGAAGGATCTTATTGATAATATTAATTAATTAATTAATCATTTATCTTACACCTAGTCTGTGTATATTGTCAGGAGCGTTGCAGTTTTACCTACACCTTCACCATATGTTCTGCTTCATGGTTGTGCAGTCATTATCATCGTAATTTCCGGGGTGCGAGGGGGGGTTCAGTGGGTTCTTTTTGTCCCTCAGCAGTTTCATATCTATTGTGACCTCCAAGCTACACAGTACACAATATTTTTAATTAAACTCTTCCTTTATGCTGTAAAAAAAGAGAGGTTTTTTCCATAATATTTTTTTTTTTCCCATCAGGAATTAACTCTTTTAATAGATTTAATTGCCTTATTCTTTGAGAGGACTTTTTTTTGCTTTCTTCATTAGGTATGACTCTTGAGGAGGCCTTAAAACTGGAAGAAGAAGAAGCAGCCGAGGAAGAGAAGACCAACAAGCGTGAGAAACAAGATAATGTGATGGAGGCTATAGATACTCTCATGTCAGAGGTAAAACGCTAAAACATGCATGTTAGGCTGCATGTAGTAGGCTGAATTTGT
>JAAAKB020059353.1:0-13897 GCA_010014835.2 Apostichopus leukothele
ATTGATCATAATGTTGAATTGACGAGATTTATTATCGTGCGTGATCGATTGATCATAATGTTGAATTGACGAGATTTATTATCGTGCGTGATCGATTGATCATAATGTTGAATTGACGAGATTTGTTATCTTGAGTGATCGATTGATCATAATGTTGAATTGACGAGTTTTATTATCTTGCGTGATCGATTGATCATAATGTTGAATTCACGAGATTTAATATCGTGCGTGATCGATTGATCATAATATTGAATTGAAGAGATTTATCATTTTTTATCAGTTTATCGTTTGCTAAACACATGTCGTTGCTGAAATGATGAATTTTTGATAAGAGCATAATTCATCATTTGGCTGCAAATTGTGAAATTGATGACATTTGATAAATAATCATTTAGTCATTTTGCAGCGCAAATTTGAATTCCTCACTTATTTGAGTTAAGCAATTTGTCATTCTGTTGCAAATTGTTAATATATTAACTCACTAATTAATAATTTTGTTGAACATGAACAATGGTATTTACCCGAAACATCTTAACATTTGACGGCACATACAACGTATGGCATATATTGTTGTGGAAATAAAATGAAGTGAGAACAGAATAACGGTAACGTACGACCCCGGTCGTTCAATTTCACATATAATAATACTATGATGATATTAATATAATACTATGATTAATATAAAGCTGTTTCCCACTTCCAATGTGTTGTAGTTTACTAGACTTGTATAGTGGGTTTGTGGTACTCGTATGCTAGCATAGTTATATCAGTTTTCGTTCACTTTCGTGGATATGTACTCCTATATGCTATCCTCGGGCGTCGATAGTGTATATTGCAAGTCTGCAAGAATAAGTAGGCATACTCATACTTTGTATTCGCGCTTCAAACCTTGTACTCGGTTCCCGTATTCATACCATATTAATGCTGTGGTACTCGTAACTAGTCTGGTTTGTGCGTAATTACTTATACGTTACTTCTGCAATTTTGGTGAAAAAAGTGACTGAGACGGATCTCTTCACACTTTTGGACGTCTTTATGAGATGGGTAGGACTACCAACTTTTCATATTTTTGAAAGTTTTTGACTTTGCGAATGTCATCCGTAAATGTCAATGTTCAACATGATTTCTCTATCAGGTTTTGTATAATTTAATCATTGAGAGACACTTATTTAATTGGTTGTACATGACTATGTCTATTATACATGCATGGTATGTGAACGTGTATGGTTTCTTATGTAGCCTATTACTTGGTACATTGAGTTACATTTACATCCATTCAACTGTTCACATCTATATTTCATGGAATTAGTTTAATTAGGTAAAATTCTTGTGAAAGCTATAGTAATGTTATCTGTTCTAGTGAATTATAATACTTCGTTATTTCTGAGTGTTTCTCCTTTATGCAGTGGGGCCTCTCGGACCGTTCGATATCACCCAAGGGAGCTCATACCTGCAGTAGATATTACCAAATGTAAAAATAACCTCACTAGAGAATACGGTGCGCGACAGCACTTACCATCTCACTTGTTGCCTATTGGGCATCCTCCTTACGTGTATTTCTATGAATCATACTCCACCGCTGGCCGTAATACAGCACTATATAGCTATGCGTAATAATATTGAGTCACGGATTATTTCCATAAAATGTACGGCAAAGTAATATGTCGCCAGCGAGTCTAACTGTTTCACTTTGACGAGATGATCGGTGAAGATCGCCATGCTAACGATACTATCATAGTGATAACAATCTCTTTCGATTATGTCCTTATAAAAGAATTAAATTACGGTTCTATACAGATGTACAAGTGTTCATCGGTAAGTGGGAAAGTTTAGAAGGACGGAGCAGGGGTTGTAGAGGACTCATTATTACTTTACTGTCAGAAGTAGAGACGATGGGGACCGGGGAGGGGGGCGGGGTGGGGGATAAAGCGGTTAAGGAAGCAGGAGAAAGAGTGGAAGATAATTTATTTCCTGTCGTGTACAGTTATAAATATGATACACACACTATAAGAAATAAACATAAACCACCAGTATACTAAATAATAATAAATATTATTGCGAAAATATGTCCCCTAGCCGAAGAGGCTATATATCGAATACCTTTTTATTTTTTAAAGATTAAACGATTAAAGTATCATAAATGATGTCATGCCCCCCCCCCACCCCCCACGAAGACTTGCCTACGGTTATGGTTTCCAGTTGCGCCGACCATAAATTTTAATTGCGACTTAATTGTGAAGCTGCATTCATAGTAGCAGATGCAATGAACAGAGTAATTACAGAAGCCTCTCCTTACTTTTGACCTTAATTAATACCGAGGTTGTATACGTAATACTTAAGTAAAATACTATAAGTCTTGTCTGTTCTTCATGGTTCTACTGATAGGCCTATATCTTTTCCTCGCACTCCAATTGTTGCAATCACAGCCGTTCAAGTTAATGACAATGGCTGTTTTTCGTTTGTTCATATATACGCGTTTGTTATCTCCCCACACCTTTGCAAGCCCCAAACTCTCTTCTAAGTTCTGGCACTTTTATCCTCTCATCATGTGTACAGGAGAGAGGTTCTATTATTTATAGTTAAGCATTTACTATATGACCGTCATTGTAAATTCGGTACAGTTTCCTAAGAAATCCACCTTAGAAACCGCACATACCTGCCCCGGCAATATCCATGTACCCCTTGAGTTAGCGTAAGTGGTTATATTTTTCCATTTAGTATAGCCACTGTTTATTGTATTGTTCTCGTCCTGTGACAGTTCGAACATGCAAGTTTTCCAAAACAGGATGTTCTTCTCCCATCTTCCCTCGGACCCCCCTGTCCCCTTGAATTCCCATTGACAATTACGTATATGCACAGATCCATGTGGTGTGTGTATGCCCCCTCCCTCATTCCCACATTAAAATTAAACGGGCTTATTTATTAACACAACCTTGCTTATACCTACTATATTGTAGAGCTAATTTTTAGCTTAGATATGCCCTACAATGCACCGTTTCTCATTTACAATAACGGTATATTAATTTCTTTATAATACGACTACAACGACCCAGGGCCACGCCCCTTTCTTTAATATCCCTGGATCCGCCCTCGAGGTACCATCGAAATAGTCTATTGAGTCCACGTGACTAGCGTTAATGCTGGTTAATACGTGAGTAGGACCATGGAGCTATGTCTGTTTATAGCTCCATGGTAGGACCTATCACAGGGCTTGAATGACTAACGTCCTATCATTTTCCAAAACGATTGCCGACCTCTCCGACTTTGCGGAGTTATTATGTGAACACGAGAAGTTGCAATTCGGGAAAACAATGACCTGCTTCAACATCCCTCACCCCCCCCCCCCCCTCTCCCCCTTTTGAAACTCTCTCTGCGTACATGTACTGAGTGGTGTATCCGTCCAAAAACTAAAGGCCCTTTCTGTCTACACAGAGACTGGATGTTTACATGGATTGATTAACGCGCGCTGAGTGGAGTTAACGCGCCTTACAAGTTTCTATTTGTTCCTAAAGTTATATGTGCAATCAAAGTTACCTTTTTTCTGAAATTTCACATGTACAAACATTTACAACAAAAATAAACTGTAAACGTCCCTCCTGTTTGATTTCACCCCAACCACTCAATCTATCAGTCGGTTCGACGAATATGGTCAAAGACTTCATAAGACAATAACACAATCCACAGTGAAGATTTGCACTTGAGGACAAAAGCGGTGGTTTACACTCTTAGTTTCTTACACTCGATTTTACAGTCATCTCGAGTATATTACCATACAATCACTAATGCACTCTAGTGCGTTGATCAGTGTGGTCGTTTTCGTAGTGGTAATGGTAGGCTAGTAATATATTACTATACACTTCACGGCAAAACACAGTTCCACGATCTCGTAGTAGTACTGAACTAGTCGTAAATCTTACTTGCCAGGATTCCAAGAAACAGACGACTTTGGTCTCATGTAACTTTAACACGGATCAGAACGTGAAAAGGGATATCGATGCGTTTTATATATTCAACAAACAGAAAAGGGGGTTTGTAATATCTTTCATTTTTACAATTTTAGTAATCGACTATTATAACTAAATTAGGCTGTAGGCTACTAAAAACATTTCCTAAGAAGGTGCTATTGATTTGTATATCATTTGTGTTCACATTGCTACCAAAATGTTTGCACTGCTGTGATAGTGAAATACCAGGGCTATTGTACAACTTTGGTGTAAGATAGCACTGCAACAGACGTGTGGTACACTGACTAGCATAGCTCATCTTTTCTACAGTAGGTCTAATAATACTTATATATTATTAGAATATGGTCTACTTTACCAATAATACTGGACCCATACAATTTAAGTACTGTACCACTACCAGCCTATTGCCACAGCATGAGTAGTAACCTAGTTCTGTGCAGTAAATGCATTCCATATTTCATTTTGTGTTTTCAAGTTGCAAACGATTGACCATACCAGTATAGTTCTAGTTGTGCATCATAATATAAATAGTAGAGTGGGCTTATATTTGTTTTTTTCTTTCTTCAAAACTATGTCAATCACTAGCTCTTTCAGTTTCAATAGAGTAAGGCAGAGACTAAGGCCTGATGTATACCAGTGCATTGTTAATAATATTAGATTGCATCTAGAAATTCCTTTGTTGTCAAACAGATGGTTGTAATGGAAATTGTTTCTGTTCTATGACACATCCTGTTATATGCTGCTTTATATTTTGTGTCAAAAACCATCAACTCTTTTGAGATTCCCACATGCCAGTTGAAACACAAATGTTTGTACAACTTTAGCGTCCCCAATACGTTTATAAATTTTGCTCTTTTGGCACCCAAAATTTCAAAGATATTATGATTAATATTTTTTTTACAGTTTGACTGATCAAGTGAAGGAAGTTGCAAGCCTTAAAAAAATGAGATTAGTAAATATTAGAGTCTGTGGTCAACATCATTGTAGGAATTATCAGTATTATGCATACATTTAGAAATATGATAGTTTTTGTTACGGCTTATTATAAATGGTTACTGTATTAATCACATGGGTGTGCATTGAAATAGAAAATATTGTTTGAACATTAAAGAGGATATATATTTAAGTTCAATGCTCAGAATGCACACCCTGTAACTAAGATGAGGATGGTTAAGGGTCTATACCCCCCCCACCCTCCCCCACCTCCCCAAATAAATTGCACAGTGCTCCTTGATTTACATGTGGGCATCGTGTTGCCACATGCAGACAATTTCAACATGCATTAACTGTTGTCTGACCCCTGCCCCTAACTTCAAACCTCTCTCTCTCATCTGTGTGTGTAATGAAAAAAAAGAGGTAAATTTCCTTAACTTCTTTGTAAAAGCAAAGAGGAATGTTAGTGGATTTATATAAATACATTATGAGTAATGACTTCACATTATGATTTGCCAGAATCCAAGTACACATGTAATGCAGGGAAGGATAGGTTGTTGCCATAACGATGAGGACACGATTCAAGTGAATGACTGCATTCTCGTCATACTCTTGGTGGTGTCTCTATTGAAATTTTGGATGAGGGTGGTCTTGTTATTGTTGAATTAATTATTAAAAAATGCCAGACCATCGCCAAATTTGACTATTAATTGAATGAAATTCTCATAGTGGGTTTATGAAGGCATTTAGTCAATGTTCATGACAGTATTTATTAATTAACATACTGGTTTGTTGATGTGAGTCTATGTACAGTTGTATGGTGATAGGCTAACAGTGACACGTAGCATAACTCAGTTACCCTGGGCTGTGATAAAACTGAGCTGAAAATTCAAATCCAATTTCTGTTACTTTTTCATTCCTTTGCACTCGCTCTACAAAGTTTAGCAGCACTTGGGAAATCTAATAATCTTCATGTTATAGCACGGAAACATTTCTCAAATTCCCTATGGACCTAGGATTACCAAGAACATGAGACAGATAGAAGGTCATTCTTGCTAGGAACTTTGTAAAACAGAAAAACTGAGGTATGACTTAAACAGATCTTCAGGCTGTGGGAAAAATGAGAACATTCAGCATTGATCTAGTTGCAAGAAGGATGATTCTATATAAAGGATCTATTTGACTTGGTTGACAATAATAAAACAAGTAAAATGAAAGTTGTTTAATTTCAATAGGATACTTTTCCAGTTTCGGTTGAATTGCTTTATATTATGATTCACACAATGAATTTATGACTTGCTATTTAACACCATGCTCAAACAATGTATTGGTATAGGCTGAAAGGAAGTAACAGTTCCAATGGATTGAGTTCTTCTCTAGTCACTTCTGTCCAGGAAGAAGAATAAAATGTACAATTCCTTTGTGCAGTAAAATATGTATTAATAGCTTTTTGAGGGAACAGGGGTATAGGATTTCAAAGGGAGTGGGGGTTGGAGGACACCATGGATACTGTTCCTTAGTATCTGAAAATAACAGTTTTGGTAGTTTCACATTTTATTTTTTTTCAGTTCAATACGGTCTTGTCCATGGTGTGTTACATGGTGTTACTTACTATACAATCTGTATGCATCTTTGAAGAGATTAAAAGTATTTTATTCTGCCCCATGTTAGATTTCTCCTGCTCTGGTGGATTCAGAGTTGACACAGAGTTTCTATCTCACAGGTCCAACAGGAAATGAAATAACAATCATTGAACTGGATGAACTTCCTGTCAGCTGTGCTAGAACAAAAGACTAGTTTATTCCTTTGTCTCTTGTTCTTGCCACAAGTTTCTTTGTGTTCTTTACAAGATTTATTTACAATCAATCTGTTTTGAATTCTACAATTTATTTACCATTGAACCCAAGATATATTTGTCTTCCACTTGTCTTCCTAACCCCAAGATTACTTTGTTGTTGGTTGTGATCCTGTGGTCATAAAATAAACTTGGCTTCATTTGTTGCTGTTGTTGTTACTGTCCTGATGTTTGGTTATTCTCTCAATCAGCCCCCCCCCCCCTATCCCCCTCTTTTCTTTGTCTGCTTTACCACCATTTTTACTGGTATAATTTGTCCATTTTATTGGATTTCCTGTCCAGGTGTTGTTAGCATTATAAACCTCTGTTGAATGTGATTGTAAACAAGATAGACTCCCCTGCCACCAATCAGGGAGTTGTTAACAACTCCCTGCACCAATTAAATTACCTGACAGAAGATCTCTCGGTATAAACAGTGGTTTGCTTTAACCTTTTCTTTGAACTCATCTTTCATTTGTCTTCTAGGGTTTGTGTTTACAATCAAGTCTTTCCAAAGTCCAAAGAAAAGAAGGGAGCTGTGTATATCACTCTTGACATGTGACTAACTAAAGAAGGGTTCTTGTATTGCGTAGTATATCTAGACTAGCTTCAATTAATACTACCATAGTAGTTGTTTAGTGCAGGCGATTTGTACACTATGTGCTGGTGGTAACTGTTGTTATGCAGAGCAGTTATCTTCATTATACAGTAGTGTTTATACATATTTAAAGTCATTAATATTCAGGAGTGAGTGCATGGTTTTCCTAGACGCTCTTCTTGTCATCTACACTTTTCGAGAACGTTTTTTAATGTTTTACCCGACCAAATGATGGATAAACACAGGATTGAAGTTGAAGGTAATATGAAATCCTCTCAGTTTAAAAAAAAAATACAAAACAAAAACACTGTCTAAGAAGCATATCTGAGCTGTATTTTCAAGGTTCAAGGTCTTGGCAGTTTTCTACTTTTTTTGTAAGATTTTAGTATAATTTACAACATTGTTGCTGGCTTGTTTTGGTTATATGTTAGGGAACTTAGGGGTTTTGTCTATTAATTCAAAATTTGAGGAAATTTATGCACTTCTTACCCATTGACAGCTGCCCACAGCCCCATATAAATTAGTGATGTAGATGTTAAGCTAGTCAGGCCAAATTTGTAGGGATTTTTTCTGGTTGCCTTTCTGAAAACCAGGTCTTACATTTTGATTGTCCGATCTGCAAATTTGGTTGCCCGAAAAAATGTGACAAAATATCAAAGAACGACCATGCAGTGTAGGAGAGATGTGTAAGTTTGGTGAATAAAACACCAGCTTTTAGGCTGGTTAAATGCCCGTCCCATTGGATCATAGGACTACCAATATTTTTGGTTTACTTCAGTATCTCCAAAGTGATGGGAGAGTTATATACCAATTTATCATTTTACCCATTTTACAAAGGGACAGTTTGAGGAAGAGGAAGTACAATATCAAAATAATGTGTTTGTAAAACAGGGAACCCGTCAAAACTGAAAATGATGATTTAGGATTTTAGGCCGTCACGATGGGCATCAGTTTGTGTGTATGGTTTCTAAATAATTTGGCGTTGAAAGTAAATTTAGGATATTTAACCGGGAGACGTAACCTGTCGCTGCTGCAAAAGATGATCCTTAGATGAAGAAAATGTCAACCTTGACTTAGAGGAGAAAAGAGAAAGGATGTAAAGAAAAAAATGTTTGAATTTTACCAATTGTTGAGTTTATGCATTTTTTGTTTTTAAAATTATTTCCCTTTTTGTCTGTTGGATGTTTGGATGTTTCATATAGAGTTCAAAATCCTAGATCTTGTTCCACTGTCTGTGAGTACAGATTGGTTTGATTTTCATTTTCTCCTTGAATGCCCGCCAGCTAGTAGATGGTGCCAAAGAGTTTGGCATCATTTAATTATCGGGTGCTCGCTTCCATTCCTTATCAATTTCCTTGTATTCAATTTACAATCTTCTACGTTAGTTAGTGCTGCTGTTCCTTTATACATATAAGTACATCACTTAAATATTCCAGCGAGTACAGACAAGCATGAATACTCTGCCAATCTCTGACTCATTGACCCAATTAGATATCAAGAAAGAGAGAAAAAAAGAAGGGGCAAGAAAAATCACATCTCAGAATGAAGATTGACGGCGAAGTTTAAGGCACATGTGTGGAAATCTGCTACAGGCGCGCGGTCTAGATTTAACATGTATAATAACCAGCTAAATTTTGAAGATGAACTAAAACCTCTCTTTTGACATAATTTAATAAATAAACTGGCCAACAAGTTTTGCTGGAAAGTTTGTTGATAGCAAGTCTATTGTATTTGTCACTTTTTGAGTTCAGTCTGCATAAAGGTCTGTAATTGTATTTTATGGCAGGGCTGTTTGGACATATCAGTGACAACCATTCTGGATCGTATTTATTGTTGAATTGTTGCTAGAGTTCACTTTAAGACTGAGATAATTTGGATACTCTCATCTCAAGCTATTTGTTGATATCATGGCAGTGAGTCACGTAGCAAATCTGGCTATGTTGTCGTTAGTGATACACTGGTCAGTAAAATTTATACCAAATATGACATACATACACCAAGACAATACTAGCTCTGCTTATAGAGAGCATGCTGTTTCTCATGAAGCCTGCTAAAATTCCAAAACATCAAGAAAATGAAACTTCTATAGGTCTTCTTTGCGTTGACCTCTATGAATTTCTTTGTACAAGTTATACTCTGTGGTACATTCTTACTACTGTGTGCATAATGTTTCTGTGGTTATGTAACCAATGAAGGAAGACCTTTTGAATTCAAGACTGCACAAATATCTTATCAGCTGGATTCTCAAAAAGTTAAAACTTTACAGTTTTTAAGTCTCTCTCTCTCTGCCTCTCTCTGGGAAAGGTCTTGATTCTTATAGGCAATCCAGTTATTCAAAGCGTAATATCCACATATTTATTTTGCTTCCTTCCTTACCTGCCTCCTCACAGCTAATGCACTCTTACCATTGTGTCTAGTTGTGAACTACCAGTAGTATCCCTCTGGCTACTGGTACATTGTTTTAGATTTAAGTTTTACTATAATTTCGTCTCAATGTCTCAGCCAGTCTTTGGATAAGTTTCTGACTTCCACGTTTCACATTATCCGCTATTAATCCCTGCCCTCTTTTTTTCCTGCTAATATTATTCCTCAGACACAGAGATGTTTGGCTTCCGCCGACTCAGTGACCCAAAGTCGACAAGCTTTGACCCCAACCGGGTCATAGTGAAGGACGACAGCAGCGATTCGGTGGTCAGCGATTCCGCAGAGGATGGACCGAGACACAAGCCGGCCAACTGGAGAGAAAAGCTGCAGAGCATCTTGCGGAGCCAGCAGTTTCAGATTTTGGTGGTGGTCCTCGTGATAATGGATTGCATATTCGTCATCGGTGAACTCATTTTGGACTTTCAAGCTCTTTCGGTGAGATGTCTTAGATAATACTGGTCAAACCTGTGTGGTTTTTTTCCCGTTTTCTTTGGTGTGCAATTTAGTTTAAATGTATTCCATGTATTCCTGACAGTGTGGTGTCCACTAGACCGATCCCATTTTACAAACCAAAATGACTTTTTTCTTTCCACAATCAGGATAATAATATGATTAGGTGGTGACTTGGCTGAGAGACTCAAATTGAGTTGGAAAATCACTGACAATGAACTGGCTTTCTTGTTTTGACATTGTAATGAGATCTGTGTGGCATCCTTTCAGCATACTATTAACAACCTCCTACCCACACAAATGACCAACTTTAACACCTACCTGTACAAAATGTATTAAACTACCTTGTCAATAGCATGACTGCATCAAAGAGCAGTTATATTGTCAGTATTTAAGTGGTTAAGTTAACATCATGAAGTTTCACACGTGAGATTAATAAAAAAAAATGTTGCATGATCAGCTGTTTTGAAAGATGATGGCAACAGCTTTAATACATGTTCATACATCTTTTATACATATAAATCATTGGATTTGCAGCATGTTGGACATGTTGGACAAAATGAAAGTAAATTTTACATGCGCTTTATAGAATGAATTTATTAATTTCACATATCCCTCTACGCTTTGTTACTTGTCAATGGTTATTCACAGTTGAATAAATTAATCTTTACTTTCATGTTATATAAAAAGTGACCTGGTAAACTATTGAGCAATTGTGCTTTTATGGCCTATGCTTATCATTAGATTATAGCCAAGGGCTGATAAAAGTTCATCGTGCAGACAGTATATAGCCATGTACTTGCATATTCTTAGCTGCGCAACTTTCTCTATATCGACATTAACATTTGCGGGATATACTGTGAATGTATACTAAAACATACTCTTTACCGACATTAATGTTGTGGTATACTGTTAATGAGTAAAACGTACTCTATACTGATATTAACGTTGGTGTGACATACTTTGAATGTACATACTAAAACATACTCTCTACTGATATTAATGTTGGCATGATATTCTGTTAATGTGTATATTATACTCCATACCATAAATGTTGGCATGATATACTGTGAATGTACATACTAAAACATACTCTATACTGATATTAATGTTGGCATGCTATACTGTGAATGTACTGTACATACTAAACAAACTCTATACTGATATTAATGTTGGCATGATATACTTTGAATGTATGTATACTAAAACATACTCTATACCAGATATTAATGTTGGCATGATATACTGTGAATGTACATACTAAACATACTCTATACCAGATATTAATGTTGGCATGATATAGTTTGAATGTACATACTAAACATACTCTATACCAGATATTAATGTTGGCATGCTATACTGTGAATGTACAGTACATACTAAACATACTCTCTACTGATATTAATGTTGGCATGATATACTGTAAATGTACATACTACTGTAAGCTACAGTGTTCTCTATAGTATTGACCATCATTATTACTGCATATTTTGTTTTGAAGAATAAAATCAGTGACATTTCAACAGAATTTGGATGATATGGGCTGCTTTGCCAAGTTTAAGCAGCTCTAGTAAAATTCATAGGGGATTAGAAACCTCTGCATGTGGTCCCTTAAGAAGGTGCAAACTATTCCACCATTGTTGAGAAATTCTCTGCATGTGTTTGTGACTTAAAGCTGCCTTTTATTGCGATTGTCCCAAACCTGTTGAAATTGTTTGCTCAAGGTATTGATTGCAATACATCACCAAATTGGAGGTTATTCAGCAAATATTTAATAGAATTTGAAATTTGAAATCAATCTTCAATTTATTTAGTCATCCCAGACACTCACAGTTTTAATGCCTATGTTTCATTGTTTGTACTGAAAGTTGACTAGCAAAGCTAATGCGGTATAGAACTAGCCACTACACACTTCTAACAATGCCAAAACAAATGTGTCTAATATGAACTCAGAAGAACCCTTTAAAGTGTAAACAGATTTTGCTTCCTTGTAACTTCAAAACAAACAGAACTCTGATGAATCTGTGAAATAACATTTAAAGTTAGAAATGCTTCAAAGGTCAAGGTTGACCAAATTTGACCAAATATTGAACTTTTGGTTTGGCAAAGACCTTTCAAATGAATACTTTGTTTGGATGTTTTCTCTCATTTCAAAGGTTTTAAATGTTTTTTGAAACTCAAGATGAATACTATACAATCATTGTGCAATAGTTTGATCATTTATTAATATTGCAATCTATGTGTCTGATGATGTTTTATTGATTCCTAGCCAGAGTCAAATGGTGATGGCGTGTGTGTCTGCGTGTCTGTGTGTATGTGACACTTGCTTGCAAACACAATTACTCAAAAAGTTCACGGTGGAAGAACTTCATATGTGGATCTGTCATATTGAGTACAAAAAACCTGTTCTTTATGTGAAGTTCAAAGGCCATTTCAGGCCAACAGAGGTCAAAAGTCTAAAAACTTTGTGAACAGGATAACTCAAGAAGTACATCTTTGTTGAAGTTAATACCTGATATGTAGATCAAGCTTGGAAAGTACAAGAATCCTCTTGAAATTGGTGGAGGGTCAAAGGTCGTGTGGCAACATGTATCAAAGTATGTAATCCTTGTAAACATTTAATTTCCAGAGTTAAAGCTGCAATTAAATAGGTGAGTTCCACTATGTTGTGATTTTCCTTTGGTGAACATAGTTTGGTCAATTACAGTTTTTTCTGTCAAATTTTCAGTTTTGTGAATGAATGGGCCCAATATATAATAGATCTGAAGTGATCTACAATATATAGAGTCATCCAGGAAATTAAATCTGCTTCAAACAGTAAAACATTCTTGTGTTGGGTGCTTTAAACCCACTTACTGTAAGTGGCCCTTATCAGTTTGCGCACTCTTAGATGGGGTCAACAGGTTATCTCAAATGATCTCAAAATTGGCCTTGTTCTCTGTATTCTAGATGACTTTGGGTTTGGCAGTAAACATCATTCTACCAATTATTAAAGTGATGGTTGGTGGTAGAGCTGATTTGCTAGCTCAAAGTTGGTGAAAGAAAAATGTCGATTTGCTCATACAGTACAGTACACGTGTGTCTATATTTCACTTAGGAAGACTGTTCTTTGGATAGTGAAACACTTTGGAATAATAATTCTGTACTGCTAAATCCTTGCCAGTGAATGAAATAGTTGATGCCCATGGACATTTCTGATCTTTTCAATTATAATATTGAACTCATTAGCTCTACATTAATAGTAAGATATTTGGAATTTTGAGCAAATTAGATGGCAAGGAATCACAAAGCCACCTGGCTTTCTGGTTACAATTACACCAATTCGGGGAATAATTTATCCAGTATCGCATTGCAATAGCTATGCAAAATGGTCAAATTGCTTCCCAAGTGTACAGAATACTACAGATGTGTAGCAGTTTATTTTTACACAGGAAACACAGTTTTTTGTATTAGAGACAAAAGTCATAGCCTTCCTTCAAAACATAACAAAACTTGAATTATTCCCTGCAATTAAGCAGCCTACTATCTGTTGATGTAAACTTAATCATTTCTGTCATTTCTGATAGTAGTACTTCTACTACTATGCTAAGAACTTGAGGTATCATTCCTTCCCAATCCCCCATCCTCCCCCCCCCCCCCCCCCCCCCCCCCCCCCCCCCCCCCGCTAATTCCACCACCACAAACCTTTTTTTC
>JAAAKB020059464.1:0-13896 GCA_010014835.2 Apostichopus leukothele
GGGATTCCGAATCCGGTATCCAATGAGAGGCACAAGCGCACGTATAATTCTGGAATACAATCCCACTTCCATGTGGTATAATCAAACTTTAACTGCCTAACATCTCAGCTGCATTGTAAATGGATTATAGCTTTGCTAAAAGACATTGATGCAAGAGGATTAGTAGACAAAGGAGGGAGTGAAAAAAGAAACCAAAAGGGGGAAGAGGAGAGGTAGGTGATAAACTGTAGAGAGACAAAGAGAGGATTAAGGGAAGAGGGTAGGGAATCAACTGCAGAAAGACAAAGACAGAAAGGTGTGGAAGAGAGCTAGGAGAAGGGGATGATTTTTATTTTAATTTTAAATATGAATTGAATATACATTTAAATATGTACCCCACAAAATTTATTGTCACAGATGAAAAGATACTTTAAACACAGTGTATAAAATAGTTCCCCATAGTCAAACATTACTGGTCCTCTGTGTATATTTCAATATAAGGCTTGTAATTTATAGCCACACAAATTTGTATATGATATCATCCGTCGAACTGTACATTCACTCTAAAATGAAAATAACAAAAACAAGAAATTATCACGTCATATCTACACATGGTGTTTTAGCGACGTTACTTAGCGAACATTATAAATATAATAACATCTGTGCTGAACTTGAAGTCCATGGGGTCGAATTACGGATGACTCTACATGGCTTTTTAAAATGGGTCTTAAATATAGCCTTTACTTTCACCCCGAGAAATAAGTATTGAGTTCATTAGTTTGATTTAAAAACAACCACTTCATAATAAAATTTCTACAGCGCATATGGGTGTGGCGGTTCCGGTCAGTTAAAGTGATTCAAAATGCTCCCATGCCACCCCCCTCCCACACACACATCACGCACACACCCATACACACACACAGACACATTACCTTAGACGAATTGATGTTAAGTTTCCAGTTCTTGGTGGGTCATTTCTTGATATCCGAATTTCCTATCATCAAGGACGTACAATAGATTTTACAATATTTATTGTTCATTCCTATACTATCGGCATTAGTCCACGTTGTACAATCGTAACAATAGAAGTATGGTATAGGCACGTCTCAGTCTTGACACTTCCAATTTCACTCTGCGCATGCGCAATTGGTGTCTTATGGTGTCATGCATTCCATGGAAACTTACATAAAACATGAGAGGATACATTTAAAAAGAAAGCAAGTGCACATTCTGGTAAATGACCGTTAAAATGCACATAGAGCACGCCAGCCTCATTGATCTTTTTAAGTGGTATCCCAGACAACAGACGTGTAGTGAGTTTATGACGCTGGTCCAATTATGACACATATATGAATAGTCATGACGTTACCATAGCAACGTAAAGAAAGTCAAATTAGAAGTGTGCCAGCAAGTCTCACAATGTGTTTGTTACAAAATCTGCAAAGTACTGTCCATGTAACTTGTTTTATGTTAGCTTATTTACATCAGCAATACCGTTTGTTTTTAATTTAATTTTTTTTAAATTTTAATTTGTTTGTATCTAACGTAACGAATGAATGAAATATTCCCATATTTATCTTTCTAGAACTATCGCATTGTACTTGTTACATTCGCATTAAAGACAAAGGATAATATTCTAACTCGTTTAGGATCATCTAAAGGTATTTCGGGGGCATTCAGCTCTCCTTTAGTAAACTGCGTCATAAAAGGTCCCAATATGGCGCCATTTATTTCATAAAGATACTACCACAGAAATTGTCCAGAGTTTCGTCAAAAGTTTGTCAAAATACTAAAATTGCCTCTGTGCATGTTGCAAAGGTTAACTATATACGTAGAAATGAGATAAAGTTATTCAAGCAATGACAAGGCTTTTCAAGTTCAAAGTCTTACTGGGTCATAATTATTGGACCCACCATGCATGCTACTCGTATAATCTATATCAAAGGTTAAATGTAATCATACACTCTTGTCGTGGATTTGTGCTAGCATTCTTACTTGAGGCATGTTGGAAACCTAATATAGATAAACTAGTAGTAGTAATAGTGCAACATTTAAGTACACGTATACTTGTGCTGCATGAGAGCATTAATTGTACCCTTTGTCAGCTTTACTCGTGCTCGTACTCATGATGTTGTACGTACTCGTACATATGTCTTTATACTATAGTATAATACAGGTCTGGTATCCACAGACCACTTTTGACTATATCATAATACTATACGGCGTGAGACGGCGTCGTTTCCATATATCGCTTGGTCGGAAGAAGGCGGTTCATTACGCCTCATTACGTAATTACTGACTGGTGCTTTACTCTGTCCCATCACTTCATAGCTAACTAAGGAGTCCATTTTTCCAAGTGGCTGTTGCGGCTGTTGCGGCTGTTGCGGCTGTTGCGGCTGTTGCATGGACGACGACGCGGTTCTCTGCTTGATATTGACAATCGACAGGATAATCACAGCAATTGTAAGGATTGCTAATCCAGTGATCACCCCCACTTGAAACAAGGAACCTGCAATTGATTATAAGAAATATGGATAGATTAATATGGAAGAAAATAAGGAAATACCTCACACACCATTCACCACTACTATTAATTAGCCATGTGTTATAATACTTCAACACATTTCCTTCCTGGGGAAAACATATTGTAATCATGATTTCTTTCCCCGTCACTGGTAACTATGACGCTGTTAATAGTAGAATGAGTTTTCATTGACACATTGTAATGATGCTTTTTGCCTTGGGGATTTTTTTATTTTTTTAGAATTCTATACAATGTCAACATTAGCTAATAAGAGTTGAGGGCGGTATTAAGGATCGAACTAACTAGTGACCATTGATGACGCCTTACACTGCTATTTCTTTCAAATCCTACTAGGTAAAGGTAAAATCTATATAAACGCATATGTTTCAATATTCCAAAATAAGCCGAGGTTACTTTCCGGTTAAACTCTGTACTTAAAAATATGTTTTCTTTGTTTGTTATATGATACATTCTTTGGCTGGGTGAGTACAGATTTCTTTTACGTTTACTTACTCTGATTTTTAGAGGGTGAGAACTCGCACCTTATCCCAGAATAACCTAACGTACAGGCGCACTTGTAACCCGTTGATTCGGGGATACACGCCGCCCCGTTATGGCATGGTTGACTCGAACAAACAGCTAAGTTGAAAACAATTAATGTACAGAAGAGTCACTATCAATGTTCGGATTTTGCAGAACTTTCGAGCAAAACTATAGCTCTTCTTCCGTAAGTAATAAGGAGTAGCAGGAATTTGAAAACTTTTTTCTCTTTCTATAGGAGAAGATTGGCAATGAAGACAATGCTAATTACTGAGTTCTGCTAGATTAATATTTTAATCCGATTAATCTGGTGGTAACTTCAAAGGAATTGCTTAGACTTATCTGAGAGGGCAGGTCGTTTCTGATGTTTAAGACGAATGATGCCACGGCTTTTTGATTTGGTACCCACAATATCTTGTTTTCCTTTTCTAGATTTGTCTGTGCAAGAATCGTTTTTGGTCAATGGCAATAACACGTAAATTCTCAATCGAATGATTTGGGAGTTTATAGTGCAGTAATTTGAAGTGTGTGGAAATTCTTCTGAATGATATTTGCAAGTGATGATTTTCCTGTTCAATATAATATCTTATTATTCATATCATTAGTAGTACTGTATTAATTGAGTGTTTGTTCAAGAAATTCAATACGTTGATTGAACTCACCACATAGGTTTTTTTTAGAACAACATCCCTTTAATAATATTTTGTCAGATGAATCTAAGTGTTGGAAAAATCAAGCTCTTTGGCGATAACTAACCATTGTACTCACAAAACTCAAAAATAATAATAAAAAAGACAGAGGGAAAACATATTGCAATCATGATTTATTTCCCCGTCACTGGTAACTATGACGCTGTTAATAGTAGAATGATTTTTCATTGACACATTGCAATGATGCTATTTGCTTTGAGGACTTTTTTAATTTGTTTTTAGAATTCTATACAATGTCAACATTGGCTAATGTGATTTGAGGGCGGTATGAAGGATCGAAGCAACTAGTGACCATTGATGACGCCTTACACTGCTATTTCTGTCAAATCCCACTAGGTAAAGGTAAAATCTACATAAACTCATTATGTTTCTATATTCCAAAATAAGCCGAGGTTACTCTCAGGTCAAACCCTGTACTTAAAAATATCTGTTTATTTTTATTTTTATATGAGACATTCTTTGGCTGGCGAGTACAGATTTCTTTTACGTTTACTTACTCTGATTTTTAGACGGTGAGAACTCGCACCTTATCCCAGAATAACCTAACGTACAGGCGCACTTGTAACCCGTTGATTCGGGGATACACGCCGCCCCGTTATGGCATGGTTGACTCGAACAAACAGCTAAGTTGAAAACAATTAATGTACAGAAGAGTCACTATCAATGTTCGGATTTTGCAGAACTTTCGAGCAAAACTATAGCTCTTCTTCCGTAAGTAATAAGGAGTAGCAGGAATTTGAAAACTTTTTTCTCTTTCTATAGGAGAAGATTGGCAATGAAGACAATGCTAATTACTGAGTTCTGCTAGATTAATATTTTAATCCGATTAATCTGGTGGTAACTTCAAAGGAATTGCTTAGACTTATCTGAGAGGGCAGGTCGTTTCTGATGTTTAAGACGAATGATACCACGGCTTTTAGATTTGGTTCCCACAATATCTTGTTTTCCTTTTCTAGATTTGTCTGTCCAAGAATCGTTTTTGGTCAGTGGCAATAACACGTAAATTCTCAATCGAATGATTTGGGAGATAAGTGAAGGTATTCGAAGTGTGTGGAAATTCTTCTGAATGATATTTGCAAGTGGTGATTTTCCTGTTCAATATAATATCTTATTATTTATATCATTAGTACTGTATTAATTGGGTGTTTGTTCAAGAAATTCAATTCGTTGATTGAACTCACCCCATAGGTATTTTAGATCAACATCCTTTTGATAAGATTATAGGTAATAATATTTGGCAGATGAATCCAAGTGTTGGAAAATTCAAGCTCTTTGGCGATAACTTAGAGGTCCAGATGACGGAAAAAACGTTTCACTGATCACTGTAGCATGAATTGTGACTTACACCAAAATATGATAACAATTTGTAATGAAAATATTGTTGCATGAAAAATAAAATTGCAACTGGAAAACAAACAAAGAAACATGAAGATAATTAATGCTTCCGACTTACCGGAGCAAAAAACCCCTGCGTCCTCTCCACCGGGACAGTTAGTTTGCCCCAACTGTTCAATCCGGGGACAGTCTCGCAATGAGGTTTCATTACTGATACAGTTGACAACAGCTTTCCAAGTAGTTAATGACTCGTTAAATTGAGATCCTTCTACGGCAAAGCCAGTGTTCCCCAGGTCTAGTTGCTGACATACGTTAGTGGCATCGGTGTCGTCCCAACCATCCCCGCAAACAGTGCCCCAGGTACCGTTAAGGAACATCAGAACGCGCCCAGACCAATGAGAGTCGCTTCCAACTAGCCGAACTCCTGTATTGACAAAAAAATAAACCATAAACTTCACTTGGGTACATGCAATATTGAGCAAACCACTGAAGTTTTATTAATTAGAAAAACGGATCACGTGACACACCATTCTTTTATATAGTTACAATTTTATTACATTAAATTTATTTTATTAATTTATTACATTAAATTAGTTACAATTTATCTTTAATCCTTTTATGGCCGTGCAGTATGTTCAAGTAGATACGTAATAGATATTATATAGAAATATGCATATTCATGTCTGAGGGCTCCATTAATAAATGAACTGTACCCGATATTCTATTCAGAAAGTGTTACCATGCATGGCAAAGACCCGTTCTTGGTGTTCATGAAATCACATAGAACTCGTACTGGAAAAATGCACTGTGATTGTGGTTCACACTGAATGTTACTATGAGGTATTTGAGTATATCTGTACACACCGTAATCTATACTCACACAATTACTGTAAACAGTAAACTTCTATATTGCCAATAACACTCTCTAATGCCAAATGGGTAACCTCTAATTGTTATTGTTGTCAATTGTATGTTTGGTTGGATTCAAACTCTTTACATAAGCTTATTAGAAAGTTGTATATACCAAGAAATGTTCTATACAGTGACAAACGCGTTCAAGCCCAAATCCGATGAAAGATATCTTGTTTGAGGAAAACTCCCATATCTCTTCTGACATTTAACAAAAGTGGGACTAAGCTTCATGACGTAACGTACCTTGACATTTGACCCCAGCATCTTCTTGGTGTGTGCAATCATGTTTTTTCCATTCACCTTTGGTGCATTCATCCAAGTATTCTTCAGTCCCTATACATCCTGCCTCATCTATCAAGATGGCACCTACCCCTCTGCCGTACTCCGCTTTGTTCACAGCTGTACCCCTGTCGCTTAGATCCAGCTGGCGACAGACAACGGCAGCGTCGGTATCATCCCAGCGGTCATCACAAACTGTACCCCAGATGTCCTTCCGGAAGATCTCCACCCGTCCTTCTAATACAGATGGTCCTCCTACAAGTCGTGCGGCTTGTTGAGATTGAAAAAATTATTACCATGATATATAACTTGAAACTGTAACTCGGAAAGCCATGTATTACTAATTCACAGTAGTATAATAAACATGGATATGAATAACATTAGGAGATCCAATGTATAGTAGTATATTACTAATTGTATAATACTAATAGTTTAATACTATAGTAGTGCAGTACCATTAGTATAATACTGTACTGATAGTATAATACTAATAGTATAATACTAGAAGTATAATATTAATAGTATAACACTAATAGTATAACACTAGTAGTATAATACTAATAGTACAATACTAGTAGTATAATACTAATAGTAAAATACTAGTAGTATAATACTATTAGTATAATACTAGTAGTATAATACTCTAGTAATATAATACTTATAGTATAATACTAGTAGTACAATACTAATAGTATACTACCCTAGAAGTATAGTACCAGTACGGTAGTATACTGCTATAGTAGTACAGTACCAGTAGTATAATACTAGTAGTATAATACTAATAGAATAATACTAGTAGTATAATACTAGTATTATCTAGTAGTTAAGTACCAACAGTATAATACTGGCACGGATCAACAGAATCGGGATTTGAATCAGTCCGTCCTGTATAGTCCCCCATTCTGATTCTTTGATTTATTAAAATCTGTTGATTATTCATACTAGCGTTTTAATTTTTCATTGTCCTATGAAGAGAAGAGATCACGTTACGGACGGCAAATAACTATTTCAACTTCGGAATACTGTAGTATCTCTCACGACTAATTAACCAATCAACGTAAATTCTGTTAAGGACCAAGCAGCGCCAATTCTAGTCTATACTATATGATAGATTCTGTTTCGCCCCCTTCCATAACGACCAAGCAGTGATTTTCATAAGTAGTTCTTGACATAGTAGTTAACCTTTTTGAATCTGTACTATAATTCAATAGTGATATCTCCCGATGAAGTTTAACCATCAAACTTCACCAACTGATGATACATTCGCTTGCCTAGTCCATTTAATGCAATAGTTTTCCCCAATAGTCGTTGATAACAAGATCATCCCCAGACTAAAGGCACCCAACTGTACTCGGTCCGACACACTGGTGTAATAAATAAATCCATCAGCGAACCTACTTAATCGAGTCCCAGCGGAGGTTTAGTTACGCTTAGTATCAAGCACATCTATTGTACGAATGGGTACCCTTATCTTCAATTCCATTTTAAATTCTCCACCCACCCCAACCCAACCACCTCATACCACCTTTCCTCAACCAACTCCCACTCAGTTTCTGATTTATCGCTGTTTTCAAATCGTGGAGCTGTAAGATGTTGTTCCCTAATTGATGCTTACTGGGTTCTGGTAACGCTTTACACTTACTAAACGCTCTAGCCCATGCATCTGCTCTATATACTTAGGTATCAGGGTCATGTGTATTTTATTGATATTTAAGAAAACGTAACTGTTTTTAACGTCAGAGGTGTATACAACTTACCATGGCAAGCTATAGCAAGGTCATTTACATGCCTACAGCCATTAAAATCCCATTGATTCACCGTGCAACCTCGTATATGAGAACTGGTGTTTTCGCACAATAAGTCCGTCCCTTGCAACCATACTTTTCCTTCGGTGTGTTCGAAAGTCTTGTAGGACACCTGACCAGTAAAACTAAGGCCCAGCTGACGACATACGGTATCAGAAGCTGATTTGGACCATCCACTTTTTGAGATGGTTCCCCAAGTCCCGTTATGATATATGTCCAGACGACCAACAACTGGCTGATCTTCGGAGTGTACGGTTGAACCAACGAGACGGACATCTGCGACACAACGAGAGAGAGAGAGAGAGAAGAGGGAGAGTGGAGAGAGGTGGAGTGGAGAGAGGTGGGTGGAAGGGGAGAGAGAGGTGGAGAGAGCGAATAACAGGCACATATTTACATTAAATATTTTATTCAATAAATTATTAACCTTGCTGGCGTTTGATGGACTTTAGCTGATGAAAGTTTGTATAGGCCTGGTCTAATTTGCTTATAATACAAGAGTATATGTCAATGTCCCAATGCTTGATTAACCGGTTCGTTTAAGTATCAGCTTATTGACACTATTTGATTTATGTAATACCAATTGTTTTGACCTCTCTGTGAAATGCTTTGCGGAGGTACCTGTCCCTCCATACTCATGAAATCGTTACTTTTAAGTACTGAAAAGGAGGTGGGGGAGGGGGATCTCCCCAGAAAGGTGCCCTGACGTATTTCCAAAACTGACTACGCAAAATGATCCACTGAAATGCAACTTACCTCCTTCAAGGGGTTCAAGTTCACATCTTGACAAGGATAAGTTGATCGTTGCTAACAGGAAGATCCGTAAAGTGTAAACCATTCTGTGATATTTCAGGGGAAAAAGTCCCTGCTCACATCGACACTGTATCTCTTCCTTTAGTCAAAAATACATCCAAATGTATTTGTATATAGTCAACCTTTCTCTGTTAATAAGCAGTCGAGATTGGCATAGGCTTTGTTTCCTTATTAGTCAATCCGTCACTGTTTCCGTAAGGCAATCATTTTAATTCCTTTCCTCGTGCAATGTATCCTCGATTATTTTTCCGTTTGACTTTGCTTTCAGAAACAACAAAGGGTAGTTGTTATCGTCGACGTATAAGTTAAGTCAACATTTTAAGACGATTGTTATATAATGATGGTGTTATTGGGTCTTACTAAGAATAATTTCGAATGGTTCAAGGTACTGTTGAACAAAATAAAAATGTAGCATATTGTATAAAATCACATCTGATAATTTACGTTTTAAACGAGTAGAAAAGACTTAAAAAACAAAAGTATATGTGAGTATTTTGGTAAATGTATATCTGGAAAAAAACAGAAGGAATAACCGTTTCATGGAAAATGAGTTTTGAAGAGTCTATTTTTTCTTTCTTTGTAAGACTATCCAAACAAGAACCTTTGATGTGAATTTTTGATGGAATTTTGAAGTCAGGCGGATAATAATAATCCAGAGCCTCGCTTTGTGAAGGATATATGAGTAGAAAGCGTGTTCTTTCGTTCATGGAAATGCACTTTTTATAGGCTTTATCCTGACAGTTTAAAGCCTAACAAGGTGTGATGCTATACGGCTTCTTTCTATTCTCTTTTATGATTGGCTGATATGGTGTCATATGACCATTCCGTTGTTCTTGTAATAATGGATCGACGAGTTCATCAGAATGCAGTTTTGCATAAATCGACATGAATGTTTTTATCTTTCATTATGTTAAGGATAGATAAAGAAGGACAAAATTATAAAGAAATACATATGCAAGTATGTAAACCTTATACGCATAACTTGCTTAACACAGTAAAGCATAAAGGTAATTGTATATAGGGATAGCAACATTAGGTTATATTGATTATTTAATAAAGAATAATACTTACTAACAGAATAAAATATACAATATTTACCACCTTATGTTTCTTCTTCTTCTTCTTCGAAAGATGATTAACTTTATTGAATTTTAAAGAACGAATTCAATTTGCGAATAATAGCAATTAGAAAAAGAATGTGATATGATCATGAAAATAGTTATAAATAAAAGAAATATGTTTTAATCCAAATCGTCTATAATATTGATGTCCATCTGATGGACCTTGCATAATTATTATAGGTAAAACTATATATGTAGTTTTGATCCATGCATATTGAAAAGAAAATAGCAAGTTTTCCTTGAATGGCATGACTAAAGATAACCCTAACCAAAAGTATATACATATTTAGTATTCATATAGTGTTACATTAGGCAGTGACGTAGCAAGGAGCATCCGTGCCCAGGTGTATGCAGTAAATAGAACTGGAATCCAACAAGGAGAGCCCAACCATGGTTTCGGCTTAGGTAAAATTTTAATTTATACAGTTGGCATCTCTAGAAACCAGGATATGGCATCCGGCTCTCAGAACAATGAGAGTATAGATGTTGCTCCATGTTGGTTCTCTGACATGGACCAACCATGGACCAACCATGGTTTCGGCTTAGGTGTGTATTAATTTCTACAGTTGGCATCTCTAGAAGCCAGGATATGGCATCCGGCTCTCAGATCAATGAGAGTATAGATGTTGGTCCATGTTGGGTTCTCTGACATGGACCGACCATGGACCAACCATGGTTTCGGCTTAGGTGTATATTAATTTCTACAGTTGGCATCTCTAGAAGCCAGGATATGGCATCCGGCTCTCAGAACAATGAGAATATAGATGTTGGTCCATGTTGGTTCTCTGACATGGACCAACCATGGTTTCGGCTTAGGTGTATTTTTAATTTCTACAGTTGGCATCTCTATAGAAGCCAGGATATGGCATCCGGCTCTCAGAACAATGAGAGTGTAGATGTTGGTCCATGTTGGTTCTCTGACTGTACCTTTAACATCCACATTAGCCGCGGTAGATTCCAGATGGGTGGTTCTTTCTTTCCTGGTTCCTGCCATAACAGTATTGTATATTTTAATTGCTGAAGCATATCTAAAATTTTAAAATGCGTGATAACCACAAAATGATAATATATTTTTCTTTCTATAAGTCAATATGATTGACCTGTTTCCTGATCACAAAATATCCATATACTCATAAACACTGTTAATATTGAGCACGTATAGCACGACATTCCTTTGTAAACACTTCAAGTGCTTTTAGTGTTGAAGGAGAGAAGTGCTGTAAACATAAATGTCAATCCCATACCCTATAGATACATATACATTGACGTGCGTAAGGGGGGCTGGGGGTTGGGGCGGGGGCGGGGGATCATGACCCTGCTTCCCATCGCCAGTCAGGGAATAATGTTTAATGCCACTCATGATCGTTGTAAGTGTTTTTGAGATCATTACATTTTTTGTAGATGTTTTGAGACAGATACATATATGTTGCTAAGCCTGGGTGCTTAGCTGCTGTTGTTGTTAAAACCATGTTAGTCATTATACCTCAAGTTCTAGGTTAGTAGTTTTGTACATTATGTAAGTTCACAAAATGTTATTATTGTCATTAATTACAGGGTCGTGACCTGCGGGGAGGCCTACGATAATGTGAACGCCTGGACAGTATGATCTATTTCAGTTAGTTTTAGCGAAATGTTCATATCATTTCTTCTGATTTCATTAGTCAGTAGCGTCCAACCTCAAGATTCTATACGTATATTGTAGGAATGGCGTTCAAAAAGAAGACAAGGTTTATTTTAACCATTCATCACGTATATGCACGATCGCGGATGCGGTGACCGTGTGTTTGTTTTGATTTTCACGAGTTTTGTTAGAATAACAGTGACACTACGGCTCATAAATATATTTATTACGTATATATGTTTATGCAGGCCTATCAGTTTCATCATTAGCCCCTATTTCAGTGCACTAATATTTTAACTAAGAATATTTAGGCACAGTCCCCTACACGGCCCACCCACTCTGATCAAAACCCCAACCCCCTCCTCAGTAGGTCCCCTTTTGGCATATAAAACAAATAATTATAACACAAACCTAACAATTAATTTACACCTAAATCCCCAATATGGTTTCCTCTCAGCATATATAAGATTCGGCTACCATCAATGCCCTAGCGTGCTTTTATATATCCAGTTCCCTGTGTAAAACAGGGAATAAAGCAGAGCTTACATTACAAGGTAACTTTAAGTCCCATTTTTTTCCCTACAAAGTGATTTTACTGAACAAAATGTTTCTTATTTCTAAGGGTAAATTTCTAAAACATGAGATCTCAAACTTAAGAATGTTGAGATGTAACTTACTATGTAACATAAAAACTATGTAACATAATGTTTCTCTATGTTCCTCAACTACCCCCTAGAAAGTCTACCCAGGCTACTGTCCTGAAGTATCTTTATTTGCTAGGGTTTCATGTTTCCGATAAAGTGAATGTGCCCAGATACCCAATTGTGCTTTGTAAATGTACTTATGATACCATATGTGTGCATGTTGTAGACATCTGTATAACAAGTTGATTTTATTCTTGTGTGCAAAGTTTAGGTATGTTTCCGCTTTGGGTTTAAGTTTCAATTTTATTAATCATGATAAAGGCCCTAAGATACACCCGGATGTTAAATAGATAAGTCTTTCTTAATTTAAGTCTAATCGCTGGTCTCCAACGGGTTTCGTCCTTGGACACCACCATCAGGGTCCCTACGGCGGCCCATGGACCCCACCTGATAAATGCTTTGCGCCAAGGCGCTCGCGGACTCCTTCAGTTTTATCCATGTTCAATCATTCACGTCCCCTCCCCCTCCCCGACTCTTCAATTCGGATTGACGCCCCTGCCCAGAAGCACTGCTGTGTTTAAAGTTTAAGTGAATCTGAAAACGAAAACACTTATATTTTGCAACAATTTCTTTATTGTAAACTTTCAAACTTTTACAAACTGATAGAAATAGGCAAGTTCTTTAAATAAACACATAACACTGTACGAACCAGCGCAACTCAAGTACATGTAAATTTAGAGGTAGTAAATTATAGAAAAAGTTATGCTATAAACTATTAAATATATAAACACGATATGAAAATTATAAGTTAACCAAATGATTGATATCATCTTTTAGCTTACGACTATAGAAAATTTGTCATAAATTGTTGGTTAAATAGCAAATAACATGAAGTAACTTTCAATTAATTCTCGATTTTACAGATATAAACTCATAATGCATATACGAAGTAGCCAATGATGAAGGGACAAATACTAGGAAGAATAATTCAATTAACGTTCTCAGCCTACACTTATACATTAATGACGTGTCATTTCACTTCATAATGGTAATATAGACTAGCTTAACGGTCAACAATCTTGCCCAAAATATATGCTAGAAATACAGATAATGGTCACCCACGATCAACGTGCAACAAACATTTGACTGTATGCACTTTTAACATAGTTATCTACACTAAGACAGTTCATTGTCTATTTAAAGGAAGACTCCTGAACGTCTTTGAAAATGCAGAAGAATCAAAACCTCAGAGTAAGTACTTTTTAAAACCTCTAGTATTTTATGCGTTAAAATCTGAGCCCAATATGCTGATGAGAAATGACCTTTAACGACACACGAATTTTGATATATTTCACGGTTATACTTTTACGAAATAAAACAGTAGATATTAACATCTTAAATGACATATATTTGTGAATATTGAATACTGATTAAGACAATATAATGATTCGAATATCCTATAATGTATAATCTATAAAACAAAATTATCGATGTTTTCTCATTAAACATTCTTAACATACGTTACAACTCTGTCTACACGATATCCTCATGTACAGTGGATTTCGCGTACACTCTCCGTTACTCGCCCACCTCGCACAGTTGACGTTGTCGTCTGC
>JAAAKB020059684.1:0-13893 GCA_010014835.2 Apostichopus leukothele
AATGGGTACCTGTGAGGTAACTTGTCATTGGGCGCAGTATATAACTGCTGCCGACTGGAGGGATTGTCTCTGGGACATGTTATCATTGACCAGGGGTAAGATAACGTCTGTAAAGCACTTTGAGACCTATCGCTGGTGTAGAGCGCTATATATAAAATCAAATATTTATATTATAAACATTACTTTATCATACTAAGGAGTAAACCTAACCTACCATTTGCCGCTTAGCTTCTCTCTGGCTGTCGTACTCCATTAGAGCGTCCTCTGTATTGATATTTAGATTATCTCTGAGAGGAGTTGATCCAGGGGTCGCTGAGCCCATGGTCCCTGGACGAGGTGTCCCTCTCGGTGTCATACCCGATCTGGGTGTCATACCTGTCAATTGTGAAAACCCAAAACAAATGATGAATTTATTCAAGACAAAAAACATAAACAAGAAAACATAGCCAATATAGTACTACAAAGTTGAGAGAAAAAAAAAGACAATTTCACATTTCTTTATCATTAAAAGCAGTTTGTCATTACAAGCAGAGTTTGTCAAGCAGAAAGTTCAATAAGACTGTAAAGTTATGAGAGACAAATCAAATACCTTTTTTGATAACATTATTTTTATGAAACAAGACTTCTCATCTACCAACATTTAATGTCTCTGACAGGGCCTGGATATGCGATCTACTGTGAAGTAAAATCGAACTTCTAACCATCGTAACAACCTGCGTAAAACATTTCAGTACTGATAAATATTCTTCTACCACTTTAGGAAAAGCGGGTCAAATTTTTAGTGGTAGTTGTATGGTCCCAGATGACCAAACTTCTGTTCAGAAAACCAAGATCAGCTTTGGTGGTCGTCCGGCAGACGACTAGTTGTTTACATCAAATTCAGATTGGATCATAACTAAATACCCTCAAAATAACTAAAATGATCAATTTTGTATCTCCCTGCATCACTTTGGAGATATTGAAACAAAACAACAAAACCCATAGGCCTATGATCCACAATAATGCCTCTACTACAGTATGTATATTGGTCATTCTTTGTTATTTTGCTATACTTTTGCAGACAACCAAATTTGCTGTTCGGACAACCAAACAGTAAGACGTGATTGTCCAAGAGTAAAACCAGAGAAATCCTTAAAAATTTATCCAGCAATGTGATGTACTTCTTCTGCGTAAACATACCATCAGCTCCATGACTTGGTGTCCTAAACGGTGTGCTGAATGCGGTGTTTGGTGTGGCCAGGGCCTGGCGTTTTGGTGTTATACCATCAAAGTCACTCTCAGCGATGGGGGTATTCAAACCTCCTTTCAAAGGGGTGTCTACATTCTGGAGAGCAATGATATTCTGAGCTTCCTGATGAAAAGACAGAACAATAAAAAATTTAAGCTGTATGTCATTCAAACTTTGAACATTTCTGAGGCTTTAAAATTACATTTAAGGTTCTATCCCAAGCGAACATTCTCAAATTACCTAACTAGTTTGAAGCGCAAAATGACTTGTTAAGTTGTAATCTATGTTGACCCAAGCTTACAACCCGAAAGAAAAATACAGTAAAATGAATAGACTTCAAAAGGCCTTTTAAGACTACATACATGAAGATGAGCTTAGAAGAGTAAGTAATCAGATGATGTCAGGGATGATCCTGGGGTAAAAAAAAAAATCACAGAATTTTGCAAAAATAGCAGTTTAGGCTCCAGTTTGCATATGCTACAGTGTGTTAGGATAATAGTTTTTGTCCCCGAGGATTTAAAAAAGAAATCACGGATATTCCGCGTATTCGCAGAAAAAGCTCATGCCTGTGATGTAATGCATAATGTATCAGTTCTACCTGAAGGACATTGTCCTGCGTAGCTGGTGTTCGAGCAGTCCTGAGGCCTGCAGGGCCAGGTGTCGCTGAATAGTCACTCAGTAGGGCCTGGGAGGCGCTGTCCTCACCACTGGCCTCTGTTGCGATCTGTCTTGCATTCTCACTAGCTTGACCCATTTTTACAACCTGCAATTGAAAAGATATATTCCTTGCATCAGAAACTGGGATATTGTAGTTACAACTTGGTCTTCGTCTTTTTTTCTTTTTATTATTTAAATTCAGAATTGAAATTCTTCCAAAACAATACATGGGTAAATAAAGAATGTTGAAAATACACACATCAGTTTAGACCATTTTTTGTCCATTTGCTTACTCTACTTCTACTTCTGTCCATAGACAATAAAAGTCTAACATCACTGGCAGTTTTGCCTCCTGCTTTACCAATTACCCTTTTTCTGAACACTGCTATCTTTTATATCTCTTATTTATTGGTGCAATGCTCTCTGTAAGCATTCACTATCACTTAGTTGGTTATTTGTACCAATTGCACATAATTGTTGACTTCCATGATTATGCAGGTAATCTATGCATACTTGCAGAGATAGTCACTGCATTTGAATAACTTGAAACAGAACCAAAGAGTACGAAGAAATAGGAATCTGGATGAACGAAGAAAAAGATCATGATGGAGTCACCAAAACAAAAGGAAGCCTGTTTACTCAGCGAGTCTTTTCGACTCACTGCCACATCATTAGTAATTAGAATAATCAAAGACCGAGAGCTGTGGATGAAGGATGGACTTACCTCTTCTACCTCTGCATCTGATATCTGTGGTGCTGGAAGAACCAACTTACTTCTCTTCTTAAGTGGCTCTGATAATCTTTAAAAAGCAAGAAAACGAAAAGTAGATACTTGATTGAGGATTCTTACCTAGTACAACTACTTACAGTTTAACTTGACCAGAATTTACCAGAAAAGGAAACTTAGCACCATGTTCTCCCCCCTCCCCCACCCTGTTATAAGACCAGAAAATAAATCCACTGTGGGGTGCCTGAGAGCCAAATCACATAAATCGTACCTAATTTTTCAAAGCTATAGATACATATTTCAGGACGTAACAAAATCACCAAACATCATCATGTTTCATATAACCATTAGCCAAAAAATCCATTCTAAACGTTGGAGTTCAACATCCCAACAGATTATGAACGACAAATCACTTCCAAACACAAATTTCTGTCACCAAATCAATTAATGGTAAAGTCACACATTATCCTACACGCTTATCAAAGTTTTACGATTTTCAGGAGTTACGACTCAATCATCTTCTTACTTGTTAACCGCGGCGATTGCTCCTGGCATGTCATTCGACAAATCACTTCCAATGACAAATCACTTCCAAACACAAATTTCTGTCACCAAATAAATTAATGGTATTTGTCATTCCAAACAGCCTTTACACATTATCCTACACGCTTATCAACGTTTTACATCTCCCATTTATCTTCTTACTTGTTAACCGCAGCGATTGCTCCTGGCATGTCGTTCTCCTTTCGTTTCTTCTGCCTCTGTCTGTCCTTTTTCTTCTCTCTCTGAGAAGAACAAATAATTGGATTGTTGAGAATTAGTCAGTCATATATTCAGACCTGAAAAGGATGATTCTCAAGTCAGTGGTATTAAGATCATTGTGGCTGCTGATTAAAAACCCTCTAGCAAAGAAAAGGTGAAAATGGATTTTAACCACCCCTCCCCCCCCCCCTGCCCAATGGAGGGAAGAATAGCTCAGATGCTGGAGTATCTTACTTGTATTCCTACAATCACTGGGTTCCTAGCCAATGTGGTATTCTCTGTTGCATGTGTTACCAACAGACATTTAAGAAGTTTGAAATAATTTCAAATCGTCTCTTTCTGTTACCTTAAAATTTGAAATTTTTGTAACTATAACACAGCAAATCACAAGTATCTAAATATAATCGTCACTCTTTGACTTCACAATTGCAACAGAGTTGAGATCGTTTTTAAAATACCCTGAGAGACAAATGTCATAGAGTTTACCTCTTCTTGCTCGTCTCGTCTCGTACTGTCGAGGTCCTGCATCCGTAACCTCTTAAAGTTCAACTCTTCCTTATCCAGTTCTTCGTTCGAAGTGTCATAGAATCCCGGGGCTGGTTTCTTTTCGAATGGAATCTCCTCGTTGTAGTCGACACCTCGTCGCTTCCTTCGTCTCTTTCGTACCTCAATTCCGGCTGCTCGGAGCTCTCGCCTCTTCTGGAGGGCGGCCAGACGTCTCGCTTCTTCCAACTGTTTCTCTCTGGCTTTACGCTTGGCTTTCTTTCCCTGCGTGTTGGCTAAGCGGGCCCTCGCCTCAGACAACATTTCCAGTTCTACGCGTGGAGAGAATTTGGGATGCGTAAGAAAAGCAAGACCAAGTTGCTGACAGCAACAACATGTCTGTTGACTATTTTGGGATTCTACACTGTGTTGGGATCAGCGGTTGGGATGCACCAGATTTGAAATTCTTAATGCCTGTGCATTCCTAGTCAGTGGTACAAGTTGATGGTTCTAGACCTGGTAGCGTAAGACTACAGTTAATTGCATGCAGCCCAAGTCAGCAAGGAGATAGTTGTTACCGGCGTACCAGGTGAAAAGGAAAACACAGTATCCAGAACGATAGTGTAAAAGGTCAGAATTTGACAGAGAGAATGTGTTCATACCATTACAACTAATGTAACAACAGATAATCAGGGAAATGTTGAAATAGGATTGAAATGAAAGAAACTTGATAAAAATATCAATAACGTCAATGAAAGAAAGTTGATCAAAGTATCAATAACAGCAGGACTGACTGTTAAACTGCAGAGTCCTATCATATACAGTAGACGTTTTTCACAGAAATTGTCTTTGACTGATGGAGGAACAGAGAAGACTGGACTGTATATCACTCACTTCAAAAGTATTACAATGTTGCAATATCGTCTGATTAATCTCTTAACCTTGGTTATTAACAAGACCCAACTAAGTGTCTACAATTTACAGATAAATGTTGTTTTTATATTTGACTCAATTAGTCCAAGATTCAACACTGTTAAATAGCTTCTGTACAATCAATGCTATAACTGTATATCCTCTCTTTAGTCATTCCTGCATTTTCATTGGATGTTGCTATGCAAATACCAAGGCAGATTATCTCCTGGAAGAGTCACTTACCATCTTCATCCATGTCGATTGGATCCGGTCTGGCCGGTTTGTTCTCTGGATTGGGATCGATCTCTCCTGGCTTCAGCTTCCTTGGATCATCTGTAGTATCAGGATCATCCTCTTTCTTTTGGGCTTGATCCCTGAGAAAAGAAAGAACAAAGAATCTATATTAACATTTAACACAGGGGGATCAGTATCACTCCCACCAGATTCATGGCAGGTACAGTCAGTGTAAAAATATATACATTAGCTTTAACTTTGATGTGAATGGTTTGATCTGAAATTGCATTGTAGACTTACCGGGAATGTCTTTTCTATAGGAGTCTCTTCTTTGTGTATATAATAAACCATTAAATTTGGATCCTGACAACCTAATTTTGTTCCGATAATACTTAATTAAAGCACTTAAGAGTTGTTAAATAGAAGTTTCCCCAAATCTGTTAGGTCACTACACCCTTGGATTTTTGTGGACTAACTAAATCTTCTACATACATATATGGAGCAATCCCAGGTTAAAAACAGCGATGATACGATGGACATTGCAAAATGGACAATGTTAGTCTACTTTTGCTTACAGTGTGCTGTGACTGAAGGTCAAACACATTTAAACCATCACACAAGCTTGTCGTATTTCTCTGCTAACATATATCTCTGTGGTAGAATAGATATACACTATAAGGATAAAATGCTAAAACTCCAATTCTAAGTAGTGTAAGGACAATTTTCATCAGTGTGGAGTATTTAATAATCATTTACTCCAAAATCTTTCCCTTTTTTCATCTGTTGCTCCAGCTTCCAACAAGTTAATCTTCTTTGATTTTCGATTGAACTTCTAGGTAAAGTTCGATCTTCTGCTGTAGTTTGCAAATCAATGGAACAGTTTGCAAGCAATCAATTGTGTAAGTACTGTAGTTTTCAAAGCAATCAATCGAATAGTATTTCAAAGCAATCAATCAAGTATCCGAATACGTAAGGATATGATATTTTACAACAAAAAGTCAAACAGTTTGCTGTTTTCTATTTTCACATTTCTTTTTAACCACTTGGCTTTATTTACAAACAATTCCTTCTTTTTTCTCTTTTTTATTCTGATTTCTTTTGTGTACTTGAACATTGAATTCTGGTGAGGGGCCCATCAATTTCCCACGAACCTAGGCTTGGATGGTTCCCAAGGTTCTGTAACCCAGAGTGGATCATTGCACTTCCTACAGTACTCACAGTAAGATCTCGTATCTCTCTAAGCACTGAGCAGCGGTCCTTCCGACAATGGGAGCGATGGTCCTCCACTGGGTGGGCATCAGTTTGGCCAGATGGAGGAGTTTCTCATCTTCCTCTCTGCCCCACTCTGTCTTCTTGATGCTGGGATCCAACCACTCGAACCTTATTGTGATAGAAGGTGCAATATAAACAAGTTATCTCTTTAAAATCAGTGAGGGATAACAAAGAGTCTAGAAATGCAGGTTGTAATTTATCTGGAATTGCTTCCAGAAAATAAGTACTCAAAAAGACTAAATTGCCGTACAAATTACAAAGACTTGTTGCTACGACATGTAAAGTCTTTGTCAACACATAAAATTTTCAGTATTTTATGAAACTTATGTCAGAAATCTCAAAATTGCTAGGCCCAAATGTTAACACAAAGCATTTTCTGTAATAGCTGAGTATTAGAAACAAACCAATGACTTCACATTATTTTTATAAACATATCACTCAGCTCTGAAAAAGTGGCTACATTACTACATTACTACACAAAAATTCTGTCATGTAAAAAGTCTTAGTAAATAACATGTTTAAAGTAACTTCACTTACCATCTGGCTTTGCACTGTTTTGCTGATTTTCGATGCAGTAATGAGGCAATACGTGACCACTGGTTCTTGCCATATTTCATAACAGCTGCCTTGAGAATTTCATCCTGTTCATAAAAAATTTTAAAAAAAGTTAAAAGAGTCACATGTAAGGTTAAACAATTATTCATTGATCTTTTTCAAACAGTAGCAAAGCCTGTTTATCAAAAAATAGTCAGCGAAATTCAAAATTGGTCACTGTACTGTAAAAAGGCAATGAAGGCTACTTAAAGCAGACTCAGCACAGCAAAGAAATTACTAATGATTGTTAAATGTGTCCTTGGAACTGCTTGAATTGCTACAGCATTGTTACTTGCAAGAGAGGCGAGTGCAACATTACATGCCATAGTAGGCAATAGGCATACAGTAGTGTGATCCAGCATACAGTATAACAAATAGTTATACCTGTGCATACTCCAACTTTAACGTTTTGGATAAACAATGGTTATCTTACTGTCTGAATTTTTCATCCCTCGCACTCTGCGAATGGGCCAAAATTCTCGCCAGAATGTAGGCTACATTGTCATGATTGTGTGGTTACTCAGGCTACCAATACTACACAATGGTATCAAAAAAGGATATTGACTGTGGAGATTGAATGCATAAGGAGATTTTTAATACAGATTTATGTCTAAGTTAGGTCTACAGATAGAAAACTGTCCCTTTTGCCATGTGAAATCCAAAATTTGTATTTAGCCATTTGGCCTAAATAGGCTGAATTTCGAGACCTGGGATTGGTTGGATCTCGCAAGCTGTATGGGAGTGATTAGCAACAATTTTTGCTTCTTTACGTTGTCGATGATTATTTTCGATTCGTGAAATTCGTATGGCTGTCGCCAACTTGCCATACAGTAAGTTAGCCCAAATTGGAACTGTACTATAATGTAGCCTAACGTTA
Organism: Apostichopus leukothele; assembly: GCA_010014835.2. Taxonomy (NCBI): domain Eukaryota; kingdom Metazoa; phylum Echinodermata; class Holothuroidea; order Aspidochirotida; family Stichopodidae; genus Apostichopus; species Apostichopus leukothele. The sequence goes on from JAAAKB020059684.1 coordinate 7,747, forward strand.
ATTCTTATAACGCTAGGACTGGTAACATTTTGGTCCTTGGCCGAGACGCAGATAGCCTCTTTGAGCTTCATAACATCAAATTAACAGATACGTAGATAAACTTTACCTCAGTATTTCGCCACACCCCTCCCTTTATCTGTATACGCGGCATGATGAGACTGTTTTCGAAGCGGGATCGGAATCGAAATTTAGGCTAGGAAACTTAGCCCTCTCGTCAATTCAGTTCCAGTTTGTGTCACCTTGAAGTTAGAGTGCAATATCGGTCGATGATAACGCACATACTATCATTGTAATAAAGCAAGCAAACAACTGGGTTCTGAACAACGAGCATTGACTTCCTTTACCGGTATGGCGCGCCTTTTGGGACATATTTATAAGTTTCTTTTCTATCTTGTCTAATCTAATTTATGGGCGGTGTATAACTACGTTGGCATTGTTTATCTTCACTGTTCTTAACTTTTCATCAGTTGTTATATTCTTCATTATGTGGTGAATACAAAAGTTGCCTACTGAACGGAAAGTAAAGGTAATAAAGACTACTCACTAATCTGCTTCCCGTAGGCCTACGTGTGTTTGCCATAGTACCATTATATGAACATCAATAGTTATGAAACTGATCATCTTGAATGTGTGTGTGGGGGGGGGGGGGGGGGGGGATGGAGTGGTGGATTCCTTCTTTGTCACCAGGTCTTGCACTATACGCACCTCCCTTAGTTCCTACATTGATCAGTACAATATATTAACCGTATTTACTTACCTAATCAGGTTTTAATTGGATGTCCTTTGTTTTGGTGTAAATATCATGACTCAATGACCTTTAGTTTCAATAATATGGAAATCCTTCATTGTTGATTATTGGTTCTAGTATCGAATGGTCCTGAAATGGGAGGTGATGTCCAACTGTTTGGTTGAGAAAGTGGTGCTGAACATGCAATACCATAGCAATAGATCAATCCTTTCTAAATCTAAGGTCAATGTGACAGTATCGAAATTCCATTACAAAACCAGTAAATATATCCAAACTGTGCAGACATCAATCCGATATATAAAGCAGTGCTTCTGCACTGAGCAGGACTACCCTTATTATAGATGACAATCATAATAAATGAAAACTAAAGTCAGGAACACATCCACTACTTCATGTACTACCGTGTTCGCCGTGTTAAAACCTGTCGTACAACTGATGTGCCATACGTTCTGAATTGAGCATTTGGTTTACACTTATGTACTGCTTACTTTTATTTGAAAAACTTTTTCAAATATGAGTTTCTTCTTTAGTAAACGTAGGAACATAACAAATCTATTCACAATTATCCAACCGAGGCAGAGGTCATTCTGTATATACAAAGCAGGCAAACGTCAGTTACTAAATGTATACACTGATGACGTGAAAGCCTTTGTAACGCCTTTACAAATTCGCCTGTTTTAAGTAACGTTTGTTGGTTATGACACGCACATTGAATATAGGAACTGTTCAATTGATATTCTCGCTAAATCGAACCTACTACAGCGGTTTCTATTAAGAAGGAAATCACATAACGTCACCGCACTATGAAGTCCTTGCCTAGCTAAGTTCTTACGTGGATGAATTACTAGTTTCTAATTTGTACCCCGTACATAATCTTACCGCTTGTCGACGAGCCACGCGACAGTTACTCAACCATCGGCTTGTACATTAACCTTGATAGAATATGTCAATGCGGAATCGCGCAAAACAACGTACACTAATCATTGTGACCCCTTTTTCCCTATTGACACTCAACTCTAACGGTTCGCCTTGAATGTATATGATTCCACAACAACTGAAGCCATGCACTTATAGCTACCACGTTCCTTTTGAGGTTACCCGAAAAATGGAATTTAGCTAAGTGGTACATTTCTCGATGTTTATCGAAATTTCCAATTAAAAAATTGTCATTTAGAGTACTTTCTTTTAAACAGTCGAACTGCAGCTGGAACACACGCAGCCTATCAAGACTGTTCACAAATGTACATTGACACGAACAGCAGATCACAGGACTCGTTCCTTAGCAACACAAATCCAATTGCCGTCCATGCTCGTAAACAGGGCGTATGATATGTTATGAGTGAAAATCGTACGAAATATGATAGCAATAGCCTTTTCTAAATCTAAGGTAAATGTGACAGTATCATAATTCAAATTACAAAACCAGTAAATAGCTCTAAATTTACTACAATAAAATATCACTGTAAAGACACAAATCTGTGGCCAATGTTCTAAATACATCCATGGATAAGTTATTATAAGTTATCCATAATAAATTATCCATTATAAGTTATCCATGATAAGTTACTGTCATAACATATATGGTTCCATAAATAGTTTTGCTCTTCGCGTTTGTCTACATTCCCAGTCAGTTTATCGTTATTTATTGACTTCAACTTTCTTCCCTAACTTCAACTTTTCCATCACAATTTTGACTTTACAACAACATGTCATCTTTATGTGTCAATAATTCGACCACTTTGGTATCAAAATTTCAACTCTCCCAATATCTGAAGCAATTAAACAAAACAATCTTCAAATTTTGTAAATCACAAAAAGGCCGATACCTGTTTCACGAAAAGGTCATTGAACACTTTCTTGTTTGCTAATTCTTCACACACGACTACAATGTATGGTGAGAGACATTAGTTGAGGTAGTTAATTGTACATAACTATTAAATGTGTGGCAGAAACTTCTCAAACAAGGATTGCAGCTTAATGCCTGCAATGTATGGTGAGAGACATTAGTTGAGGTAGTTTATATTATAGAACTATGAAATGTGTGGCAGAAACTTCTCACAAAATGATTGCAGCTTATTAACTACAATGTTTGGTAAGAGACATTGGTTGAGGTAGTGTATAGCACAGAACTATGAAATGTGCGGCAGAAACTTTGAAATGATTGCAGCTTTAACTATATAATGTTTTTGCAGCTTTAACTGTTTAATGTTTGAAGTAATTACTGTATACAATCAGATGGAATATATTAACCTAAACGGCTAGAAAGAGACATGGTAATAAAGTTGGCACTATATTATTCTGGCAATCTTTCAACATTATTTTATTCTCTGCTCACTCATTAATATTCATCGGACCTTTACAAAAAACAATAGATATCATCTACTACCTATGACCAACACATGTACCAAGTATAACTTTAAACTAACTTATGCACAAATGCTTTATCTAGCAGATATAACTCTGGTGTCACCAATCATTCATATTTAGTGATATGATGGCATTCACAATACCTGCATACACTCCATACCAAATATGAAGCAGATCATGCTCACAGCTGCAAAGATAATGATCTTTTAAGAATTTAAGTTAGGCCCCGCCTACTTATTAATATTCAAGAGATCTGCACCTGGGGTTAATTACTACCCATGACCAACATGTATATAGTGTAACCAAGTTCATAACCACATAAATACACACATCAACTTAACTGGACATGATCGCTCTGCCCAGAACTTGATGAAAAAGGCGGAAAACACTCATTGATCAAACAACAGACCCTACCAGAGGTAAAGTAAGCCTCTAGTCTATGACCATAGTAATAGCACATCAGTTGAAACAGTCCTCCCTGGAAGTGTGCACTATATTTTGTAAGCAATTGTGATCAGTGTGGATTAAGGTAGATCAGTGTAGGGAACATATCCAGTAATTGAGAAGACCTAGCTATGTAGGTCTGGATTTAATGCTTGCAGAAACTTAACTTACAATAACTTTATTCACATTAACGACATTTTGCTTTCAGCATATTTGAGTGTATAAAGTATGGTATAGCGAAGACAGGGTACTTTTACAAACTTAGAAGTCGGGTAAGTTCCGTATGCAGAAAATAATATAAACTTGAACAATTGAAACCACTGATGCGAATTTGTTGCCGCAAAGAGACACTACTTGTAATAGAGATGTATAGACACAGTGACGTCAGATGGATTAATTGTATCATAGCAACCGTTACGGAGTTTAAGCACTTTATTGTTGTTCTTGCTGTTTTAATATACGCTTCGATGAAAAGTAGATTTCTTGAACAAGCCATAATCCATGACATTCCAAGGTACTTGTACAAGTACAGGGTTTGTTGTACAGGGTGTGTTAGTTGTTGATATGTGCCTTACCAAACAAAATGCACGTGACCTATATAATGTACGGCGGATGAGTCGGGTGGGGGGGGGGGGGGGGTAACGTTAACTCTCGAAGGGACCTGTGAAACTTTTTTTCCCTAAGTTCCTAGACACAATCGCCCAAATAAAATATCTCTATTCCGCAACGGGAATGCAAACGGGCTACGTGTAGAGCAATAAATGATCAAAATTAGTGTAGGTTGTTAACAAAAACAAACCACATAGGTGCGTTCAAAATCAACAACAAAGGGAAATCACACATACACAAACTCACTCCAAAATGGAATAACCTGAATACAAATCGACACCTAATACAGCGTGTACGTGTGTGTGTAGGGGGAAGGGGGGAGTGGTGGATTCCCCCTTTTTCAGCAGGTCCTGCACTATAACTCCCTCCCTTAATTCCTCCATTTATAAGTACAATATATTAACCTTACTTACTTACCTAATCAGGGTTTAACTGGATGTCCTTTGTTCTGATGTAAATATCATGACTCAATGACCTTTAGTTTCAATAATATGGGAATCCTTCATGTTATATTCAATCCTTGATAATTGGTTCCAGTATCGAATGGTCCTGGAATGGGAGGTGATGTCCAACTGTTTGGTTGAGGAAGTGTTGATGAACATACAATGCCATAGCAATAGATCAAGCCTTTCTAAATCTAAGGTCAATGTGACAACATCGGAATTCCATTACAAACACAGTCAACATATCCAAAGTGTGCAGACATCAATCCGATATACAAAGCTATTTGGAGGAACACATCCACTACTTCGTGTATAACCGTGATCGCCGTGTTAAAACCTGTCGTACAACTGATGTGCCATACGTTCTGATTTGAGCAATTGTATCACATTTTCTATTGTTTACCTGTATTTGAAAGCTTTACTAAAATATGAGTCATTTCTGCAGGTAACGCAGTAACATAACAAATCTATTCATATGTATCCAACCGAGGCAGAGGTCATACTATATACAATAGCAGGGAAACAACAGTTACTAAATTTATACACTGATGGCGTGAAAGCCTTTGTAACGGTTTTTACGAATGCGCCTGTTTTAAGTAACGTTCATTGGTTATGACACGCACTTTGAATATGGGAACTGTTCAAATGAAATTCTCGCTAAATCAAATTTACTATAACGTTTTCTATTAAGAAGATATTCACATGTCACCCTACTGTGAAGTCCTTGCCTAGCTAAGTTCTAACTTGGATCAAGTTCTAGTTTCTAATTTGTACCCCGAAAATAATCTAACCGCTTGTCGACGAGGCACACGACAATTACTCAACAATCGGCGTGTACATTAACCTCGATCGTATATGTCAATGCGGAATCGAGCATAACAACGTATACTAACCATTGTGACCCCTTGTCCCTTTTGACACTCAACTCTAGTGGTTCGCCTTGAATGTATATGATTCCACAACAACTGGAGTCATGATCTTATAGATACCACGTTCCTTGTGAAGCTATATCTGAACAATAGAATCTAGCAAAGTGGTACATTTCTCGAAGTTTACCGCAATTTTCAAGTAAAACATTTTCATTGTGAGTACTTTTTCAAGCAATCGAATTGCAGCTGGAACTCACGCAGCAAGTCAAGACTGTACACAAATGTACACAGACACAAACAGCAGACGACAGGACTGGTTGTTCCTTAGCAACACAAATCTCCTTGCCAATTTCTATATTCTGCAAATATTTTTTCTTACGCTTGTCATATATCAAGTCGAAAGGATAGCAATAAATCGAAAATTTGACAACCTTTTTTCAAATTTCTACTGTCTTGTCTGCAAACGTTGGCCATTTATTGTAAATTTGTCACTCTTTACATTTTCCAAATGTGGGCAAGGGGGCTGAAGATTTGACAGTCAAGTTGAACTTCATTAGATAATTGTATATTGTAACGTGTGTGAAGGCAGGTTTCTTTACATTGATCCTATTCCTACCCCCCCGCCCCGCCACTCCCTCTTCGTTTGGATGTAAACACTCGAAGGACC
>JAAAKB020059793.1:0-13893 GCA_010014835.2 Apostichopus leukothele
ACACGGGGGTAAACTGTGCTAGTTATGAGTAGTAAAAACCGTATGTAAGTTCTAGTCTTGTGCAGATAATCATTTGCAATGTGGGTATCGGCCAATATAAATTTGCAATACCACCGGCATATCGGTATCGGTAAAATTTAGCCTCATTGCCAATAACTGCAAACCGATATTGAACATTTTTTTGTGCAACAAAGCCACTTCTTGTAACTTGTGATGATTTATTAATCTGTTCTACAAAAAAATTCTTTATGATATAGATATTTGCAATATCGGCGGCATATTAGTATCAGTAAATTTAGCTTCATTTCTGATAATGGCAACCAATATTGAACGTTATTTTTTTTTTGCACAACAAAGACACTTCTTGTTGATGATTGCGATGATTTATTAATCTGTTCTAAAAACGGCATTTCTTTAGCCGCAGTTTTGATTAAGAGCCAGTGGTCAATGTGCCTGAGCAGCTGGTCAAAGAAACAAGATAACAGTTCTGAAAAATATTTAACGATAATGATCTGTAAACAAACCAGTCAGGCCACTTAGCGTTACGTACATAGCAGTCTCCGTCGTGCCTTAAAGTAACTTTCACCAGCCAAATTATTGTACAATTGAACACAACATAATTAAAAGAGAACATACCTGCTGACACCTGTTTTGCCCTTGCAAATATTCTTGGCAAGTATCCAAGAAAACTTTTTTGCATATTCAGACCTACGAACAATGCACCACGGTCAAACACAATGTAAGTTGTAAGTAACTTCTGTAATGTTGAAAAACATTTGATGAAACTATTTATATAACGGCAGTAGTAGCCTATCACACTAACTTGCACAGTGCTTCTGAGGTTCCACTGAGAATAAAAGTTATAACGCGTTGAAACCCACCTACTAAATCATTTCAAAACTTTTTCAAAACTTCATTTCAAAAAGCTGCAAAGAGTATCATGGTTGAAGTTTGTTAAATATAACATGGATCCTAGATGTGAATACCCACCATCACACTTTTCTTACAAATATTTCATATGTATTTATTTTTTGTCATATTATCCCCCTTTCTTTTTCTAGCTCAAAATGCAGCCAAAATCTGTTTGTACTCAAGACCAGTTAGGTAAGAACTATATATTGTTCCTTAATGAATATTGGACTCATCCTTTTATATCATTTACAGTACAGTAGTTTCATCTGATGTCATCTAATTCCAAACTGTTGTAGAACATATGTAGTATGATCCTTTGCATTGCTCAGTGTTATAGTTCAGTTAACTTTGAGATTCAATCTTCTGAGAGCTAGGCAAATCCAAGCAAGTTTACGGTAGTATTGATGATTTGTGGTAAGCTGTTTTATCTTATCGATTAAATTTGAAGAGGAGGCGATAAAGAGATTGTGTATACACAGCGCAATTTCTGCCTGAGTCTTGTTACTAATTATCAACAAGTGTATTTGAGATACGAGTTACCAACGTTTGCAGAATATATTTATATACAGTACAGTACATGTAGAAAGAAGGCACAGGGAAACACACTATAAGAGTATACACTGGAGAAGAGCATGTGCTCTTGACTATGTCACATCTATTGGAAGTTTGTGAAAGAGATTAATAAGTTTACCTAAATGGCTTGTTCAAGAACTCTGTGGATATTTTACAGCCAGCCTTTACTATCGAGGAAACTGTGTTTGCAAACTGTTTAGTGACTTTAATAGCATACTGAAAATTGTGATCAAAACAATGACATGTAATGTTGATATGTTGTCAGATACTTAAATACCGTTGCTATCAGACCAGGTTGTATTTCTATATACAGTATATATTACCGCTTATAACATTTACATGGTAACAACCGAGACAATTTTAACTATCAGTTCCATGAAAATACAATGTAGGGAATCGCATGCAAAAAGCATTGTAGGATACTTAGTATGTTCTTCCTTCATTAGTAGCATAATAATAACCATCCCCCTGGGGTATCATTATAAGCACTGGTGACTGACTCATCAATCCAAGTGACCGAACCCTTCATAGTCCAGTACACAAACTGTTAAGTCATTGTTTCAGAGACTAAACAAACCTAACTGTGAAACCATTCTATGTATTGTATTCTACATAGTCTAGACATATTCATAAAACCCTAACGGTGGATTTAATGATTTATTCATACAGGTACAGAGGGGAACCGATATCATTATTAATTATGTCTTAAAAGGAGCATTCCATGCAATTAGTGTGTGTTTTAAAGCTTTAAAGTGTGCTTTAAATTAGTGTGCTTTAAATTAGTGTCTTTTAAAGTGTGCTTTAAAGTGTGCTTTAAATTAGTGTGCTTTAAAGACGAACGTCCGAATAGCCATGAAAGCATTTCTAGCCGGGCCCTCAGATTTACAGTTTTTTGTTGTACTATGAGATAATATATCAGCACTTGAAGTCTCCTCAAGTCATCCATTTATGTGAATTAATTTGTCCTTTCTCATTTCTCTTGGTCAGGTGTCTGTCACTTGGTGCTGTAAATAGGTATGACCTTGGCGGGTCTCATAGAGGTTTTCAAACATCGGTCTCACTATGTAAGAAATTCGTGAATTTTACTCACATTTACTGATTTCATTATTTATGACTATTGCATACATGTCTTTTAAAATAAGAAACCATAACTCTTCGATTCTTCTAATAAGATTAATATTTCAAGACGAGCATTCATTGAAAATATCCTGGGCTCCTTTGAAAAGCCAATGTTTGCAGCACATGCAACATTCAATTTTGTCTCACTTAATAACAATTTCTGTTTTTTTAATGTCTTTATAAGAATCTTAGTGTGATATAATCCATGCTATGGCTTCTAAATGTGGAAGCTACTATTTTATCCTTCCTTCTTTACCCAGAAATATTTTATTTGTTTTGTTTACTGAGCTAAGCCAAAATGCTTGACTCAGTTTTGCAGTAAAGAGAGTTCCAAAAAGTCATACTGTCCCAATAAGAGGTGTATTCTGTCGTGACTGACTGTGATGTCATAAATATTTATTGATGTGAATGAAAGGTTTTCCTTTCCTTGTGGCAAAATTTTCCTGTTTTTATGATATAGAAAAAAACAAAGACAGTAAATGACCAATTATTTTACCAGTCTGAATTACTGATTATTTTAATCGTTTCTTTGTTTATGAAGTACTGTAAAACAAATGTTCTCTGCTGTACTGAAAACAAAAATTTAACGAGTCATGAAATTGCATACTGTGCTTTTCTAACTTGCCGTTGTCATTGTCAATTTTGGAAGTAATGTGTGTATCTGTGTCACTGTACAGTACCTCTAATAACATAATCGGTTTTACTTGGCTCTCCGTTGCAGGTGAGAACATTAAGATAGTTGAGACGCCACCTTTTGCAGAATCTGTTTCAGAAGGAGATGTCAGGTGGGATAAAGGTAAGAAAGAATGTCTCATTTTATTAATCTACTTCTCTCATTCTACTTTTCTCATTTGGACACAAACTGCAGGCCAAAGTGACAGAATAATAACAATGGTTAGAGATTTATTGGAAAATACCAACCATTTAAACAGATATGAAATTTAAGCAAAGAAATTCAGTTGAAAAAAAATAGATATGTAGTTTCAATATATAGCTAATTCTGAGGGTAAGTGTTTCCTTTGCAAATCTCATTTACAAGGAGGTTGCCAGGTTGCCCATTGAACAACAGGTACTTGGAGTTAGGTTGTCTGGATGGCAGATTTTGTCTTTGAAAAAAATAAGGCTTGTATATAATAGATTATAGAGAAGTATACATGACAACAATTCACATGCCCAGTTTTCTGTCAGACCCTGCAGCTGAATTGGTCGCAGAATTGAGTTTTCGTCACCATTCATTAAATCGGAAGACCTTTTCTGTCGTAGGCAATATCTGTGTAACCTGCAAGCGATCAGATGAATATTAAAAATCAGCATATGTATGTTAATGAAGCTTGAAAACATTAATAGTGAATCAGTTAACTAGAATTTCAGTAGGGTTATTAAAGCTATATCTTTGTACATAGGTTGATACTTTTTCATGTGATATTATTTTAATTACGACCTTGCTATATAAAATCATCTTAGCTTACCATTCAAAAGTTTGTGCCAGTTTCAGAGCATTTCACACTTGCCCAGGATTTTCACCTGAGGGAAATATGCTTTGCATGAAGAGCACTCTTGACGTTTGACTGGTTGTGTGTACATTAATTTTCACTTGGGTGTGGATCTGTTGTAAAGTTATTTGATCTAAGACAGTGTTAGTCAAACTTTCTTCCTACCTCAAATATTCAAAATCTCTCAAGTAAACATTGCTGATAAGTCAAAGGGTGTGCACATGAACGAATCTGTCAATCAATATTTGGAAAATAAAGTTGTGAGAAAAGATGTCAAGAGATCTTGATCGCTGATGTATCCGCTGGTTTAACTCACTTAATTAACCAAACGAAACACGCAAAACAAAACACATGAGAACGGGCTTATATTTATACGTCTTTATTCTAAACGAGTAAATGCCAAACTCTATCTGAGTTGATACATATTGGTGTATATACAATATGATAAATGATATGTAGGTCATAAGGTCAGCGGACAGACCAACAGGTGGTTTCGAAGAACCCTGGGATGACTGCATCAGAATACACAAACTTTATCAATATACTACAATCACTATCTCAGAATGTTGAACACAAAGTGTGTTAATGGTGTGTATGATTTTCGGCTCAGGCTTTGGTACAGTAGTTCACTTGTATTTTTTGCCGACCCTTTTTGGAAGTTTTTTTTTTTACAGACCCAAAGCATTTGACATGTCATCCCAATTTTTTGGTGGGACCTCTAGTCACTTGTTGACCACAGGTTGCACGACGCTACTTCTTAAAGAAACACTTATTTTGAATGTCCGAGTATTGTTCTGAATTACTGTTCTTATGTGAGGGTAGTATGTAGCTATTGCCAAAAGCTGTACACCAAAAAAAGAAAGAAGACTGTTGGATTTGATAGCAAAAATGCTGCTGACATAAATTGTATTAACCATGATACACAACTGCAGTCATATGTACTTAGAGGTATTGAATATAGTTTCCACAGTATCCTGGAAACATCATCATTCCTGCTTTTAATTGTTAAACTTTTTTCTTATCAAAGGCAAAAACTAAGAAGTTGTAGTACTTGAAAATCAGTCTAGAAGTGTTTATACAGAAATCTTTCTTGAAAAAAAGTTGGTTTAACTGGGATGCTCAAGAACATCGATACTCCATATGAAGATTACTAGTAACGAATTAACTGTGTTGTTTACATCGACAAAACTACCAAAGCTTTAGTGTAAAGCAGCTGGATGCAGTTTATTAATTGATTTACTACTTAATATTCACTTGCTAGTTTAATGTAATAAAAATATGAATGTGATGAGGTATTTTGTTCTCTCAGCGAAAGGGTACAATTTCTAATAACTAATTAACCTTACCTGTTAATGATAATTAACCACTTCCATCTGAATCTTAAATATGCAAAAAAAAAGGCTAGACTACAGTAGGTACATCCCCTAAGACTAGCTGTTTGATGTAAAGTTAATTATGGAAGCAGTCTCTCTCCAGAGGCTTCGCAATCGGCTGTGACCAATAATGCATAATTTGTGCATCATTTGTATTGTGTGAGATCACAAATGGGATGCCTTAATGGAATCAGAATGTGCATATCATATTAGTACAATGCAGAACAATAGCCAACACACAGTCAGTTTGAAACAAACTTTCAAAGTGAGTAGACATTGACAAGATGAATTCAATGTGATGGCCTCATTGAGTTGTCAAATGGAAAGTGTCCTTGGTACTTTGATTAGTTGTGAACAAACCTCTCTCAATCCTACTACAAAACTATAAGAACCCCCTCAAGATGTGAACAGTTTTACCTTGCTTGACATTGCTATGTTGTTATGATCTACATTTATGATTTCCATGATGAACAAGGTGATCTTGAGGTTACAGTTACCTTGGTTATCAAGGTTATCTTGAACCTAATTATAAAGTTGAACTATTTGTTCTTTCTAATAAGCATGGCAGTTTGAAGTGTTTAGTTCTGCTCTATTGATGATGAAGTACAGTAGTGTCAGGGGAGTTGTGTTTCAGTTGATCCTAAGCACTACATTATGTTTGTACGGGTCTGTTCTTTACAGTGTGTGCAGTATGCATGCCACTATAGTGGTTATGTAAATACAGTAGAATACAAATAGAATGCCCCTTTTGGTTCTAAATTTGTGGAAAAGCAAGCTACTGTAAACAACTGGATGCGTTGCAACGGTCGGTCGGTCATCTTCCGGCAGGCAAATAAACATCATACACAAATCTAGTTTCAGTTGGAATAGTATCTGAACAGCTGTTAAGCCCCAGAATATAGTGGATGTTCATACTTACCTTAATGTAACTTTTATGTTAAGTTTTAATTTTCCATAGTACTCGGGGGGAATAATTTAGTGTTCAAATTGTTTTCGTAGCAATTTCGAAGGCACTGAATTTTGTCCCTCAACAAAATACTATTGTTCCTGTGTACAAGAACTGCTACACACTGTATATCTTTACAGTATTACAGCAACATGACCATTTTGTGATGTGATGCCAAATAAATTATTCCCCGCATGGTGATAGTTATACTGGAATTTATTTGCAAGTTTTTCTGTTGGAAGATTTTGGTGTAATTATTAAATCTAGGATACTCACTTGTGTATGTTTTTTTTTTTTTTTTTTCCCGCCACCTTAAAGCCAACTTGAAAGTGTAAGAACTATTCGACGTTCTCTTTTGGATTTGAATGATGCTAACATTGTTTAAACTGGCTTCACTGTACACACTGTTTGGGCTGTAAGAAATTTAAACTGTAGCCTTAGAGTATAATCATTGTTTAGGAATATTTGAAGTGGAGAAGAAATGTCTGGAAATGGCTTTGATTAATGGTTGATGAGAGTACTGGTTACATAAATTGAAGGCTGCCTGCCTGTGAAATTCTTCAACTCCTATGATTCAAAGCAGCTTTTTATGGGTCGACTCTAACTTAGCGTTATTTTGATGCTAACTTCTTACCAGTATGATATACCTTACATGTGACATAATGACATAATGTCATTTGTAATTTATCAATAAATGAATGTCAACATGCGTGAAAAGCTTTCCTTGTTGATTACTAAGGTACAGTAATCAATGCCAATACGAAAAAATATGTGGGTGGTGAATTGTTTCATAATGAGATGGAATCAGAAATTTAATTTATCTGCTATCTAAACATTATTAAATCGTAAGATAGACATGCAAGCAGGCTAATAGTATCTGCATTTTGAATGCCATTCAGAGGTGATTTTTGTTAACTTGCTGCCTGCGTGCAGAAAGCTGCTTTCAGAAGAGAATGCTGCCTCCCACTCTGTTTATCTGATTTTGACCTTTGACCCCATACTGCTCTTGAGCATGTTTTGCAATTTAAATACTTTTGACATACAGTATGAGCAGAACAAAAGTGAACATTTTAAAATATCTCAACTTGGGTGGTAGAGTCTCAAGCCAAGATGAAACATCGGATCAAATCTCACACTACAGTAGTCTGCATTTAATTAATGTAGAAAGTAATTAACGTATCTTTCTCCTTTTTTCGTTCTTTTGTCAGTCATTGGGGATGCCGTAGCTGAAGATGATGTTATTGGAGAAATAGAAACTGATAAGGTATGTACTGTCTTGGCGTGCATGTTTTTCATCTTTCATACAATTTGTAAAGATAATGATATCAGGGGGGGGGGGGGCTTTCATGGTTCCATTTTACTGCATTAGAAAATGCTATTCAATTGAACAGCATATCAATTGCACAGTAATTTGGTATCTATGTTGGGGGAATTCTACAAGCTGGAACATTGCTTCTATACCACAGTAATTGATATGTACTAGGGTTTTAGTAATGTGCACAGGATTTCAAAGGTGGGAGGCGGAGGGACATGCCAAATTCGAAATTTTACCCCGGACTGATTTTGGTATGGGCATGAACGTTTAAGGACATGCATATACAGTAAGCCTTTTGGCGGATGTTAAGTTTCTCGAATGAGAGTTGTTGCTGTGGATATGTTGAATGCGTCTTCCTTGTATGGGGGGGGGGTCCCCCTCCCTTCCCAGAAAAATTCAAAGTTAATGCATCTGAGGCATATTTTGTACTAGTAAATACTTTTGAATTTTGGAAAGGTCCCACAACTGGACCTTTTTCCCCCTCGACTTACATGCTCCACTGCCTGGGTCGGAATTAATAACAATGCTTTTACTAGTACGCAGTTACAGTACTGAGTGTGTTGAGGTGGAGAGAATTGCCACGACAGCAGTTAATACAAAAGAAGGTGTGAGTTTGATAGAAGTTAAGTGCACACTGACAAAAGCAATCATGGAGAGGAATGGGAGCCACAGCTGTAATAGTTTTGTTTTGAATTAGGAGGCCTTGATACCAAGTATTCACAATTGTCCATTGTATTTTAGAGAGAAGTGCCTTCAAGACAATCACTTCCTGGGGATTTGAGTTTGAATGCCTGGATACAAGCACAGTGCCTAGGTACACATTGTATCGTACAGACCTCACAACAACAGCAGTTGTTAACCTACTTCGGTTTCGGTTTATTCCAGTATAAATTTAAATGAATTTTAGAGCAATGCATATTTTTTTGGTGAAAATTCGGGCAATATGCAGAGAATTTTTCCGGGCACCTACTGAAAGAAGAAAAATCTGCAGTGTGTTTTTCAATTTTTGGGGGGGAAAATTCGGGCAATATGCTGAGAATTTTTCGGGCACCTACTGAAAGCAGAATGATTTGCAATGTGTTTTTCAATTTTTTTGGTGAAAATTCGGGCAAAATGCTGAGAATTTTTCGGGCAGCTACTGAAAGAAGAAAAATCTGCAGTGTGTTTTTCAATTTTCTTGGTGAAAATTCGGGCAATATGCTGAGAATTTTTCGGGCACCTACTGAATGAAAAATAATTTGCAATGTGTTTTTCAATGGTTAAACTGATATTATTATTATCGTTATTATTGTAATGACTTCCCCAATAATTATAACCAATATGGAAGGGTAATAACACGGAAAATATAACCAAAATTTTTCGCGCGCTCCGCAACATCTTAATGTGCATATCATATAGGCATTAATCGCTTATTTGCATGTGATGTAATAACCGATGAATGCCTATATGAATATGCACATTAAGATGTTGAACGCGGAAAATTTTGGTCATATTTTTCGGCAAGTCGTTACAGCCCCCCCAAATCATATTAGGCTCCTACGCCTATGCCATTAGACATTTACTTACCATTAGACATTAGACATTTACTAGAGTAACAGAATGATATACTGATTTGTGAAATGTTTATTGTGGGCTCATGATAGCAAATCTGAGTCCCGGATGTTGCCATGCATCGACAAATACATAAAATGCCATAAAGATTGCTATGTTAATTTAGGATTGTGTAAAAGCGAAGATTACCTCTCTGTACAGCAAAGTGTAAATGTTCACTGACTGCATTGACAAATACATAAAATGATATAAAATGATATACATAAATTGATATGTTAGGATTGTGTAAAAGCGAAGATTACCCTTCTGTAAAGCGAAGTGTAAATGTTCACTGGTACAATACCATGCATCCACAAATACATAAAATGCCATAAAGATTGCTCTGTTATGTTAGGATTGTGTAAAAGCGAAGATGACCTCTCTGTACAGCAAAGTGTAAATGTTCGCTGGTAGAATTAAGTGTTTATAGCATTTAGATCTTTGCCTCGATAGTTTGTGAATAATTTTTACCAACACAAACATGAGTAACTGAAGAGATGGTTAGTTTTTTCACCAAATGTATGTTCATTTAATATGTAGTAATTCATAAGGCCATTCAAATCCAAATGTTTCATTGCTTTGCCTTTTTGGGTGTATTTGTATTATAAAGGAAATAGGTCGTTCTCTTTACCCTTTCCTTCATATCTTTGTGATGAATGAAAACTACTGCAGCTGAAGATTTACATTATTTGGGGACTTTCATCAAAACATGAAAATAAAATCAATCCAAAAGGACGCGTTTAAATTGCTAGTAAGTTTCCTTTGAACTACTAAACAGCATCTCTGTCTCATTATGTACTGAGCTTATTCATCTCTTTGTCCTGTATATATAATATAGCCATATCACTAAATCATATTTAAAGTCGAGACTATTCTTGTTGGGTTGCTTTTCCCCGTGGAATATTCATCAGGCAGAGGTTTTTACTTCTTTTCTAAAACCTTGTTTTGTGCTAGAAGAAGAAAATATCTTCTTGAATTGTCCAATAAAAGATTTTCATATTTGTGTCAAATCTGTTTAATATTCAAGCTTTTTGCTGGGAAGAAAATAAAAATCCAAACAAGGTTGTTATCAAAAGAACTGGCAAATTACATTAAAGGTCACTTTGGTGTTTATATCGATCACCTTAAGTTAGAGAAGTAGCTTTGAAACCTGCAATTTGCAGAATGGAGAGTAAGAGTTATAACCAAGACAAAATACGTCATCCGTTTTTATTTAATTTTAAAATAATGATCAGAAAGCTATATAAAGTACATTGACTTCAATATCATAGAAAAGTATTAGTAAGTACTCGATCTCAAGTAATGCGTCCACAAGTATATTCATGCTGCCTACCTGAGGGTTTGTCTAAACACAGTGTGCTCTAGAATCATGACAATCTTATTCACTGCAAGGGAACAAGGCAGAAAGTTATCGTGATCTAACTATTTATTTTAAAGTTATAACTTGATATTAAGGAACAATACAGAATGTTGATAAAATAATTCATTAGATTGAACGAGTTCATAGTTCTCGGCAAAATTTTGTGATATTTGTATGTATGGTAAGACATTGTAGGCAGCTTAATAATTAATTGTGGAATCTTAGTTGTAGTTGTTGTTGTTTTATAATACCTCCATATGTTGTAATATGGGAAGCTTGATATAGCTTTTTAACTTGAACTAAATATTGTCCCAAATCAAGATTTTAGTTATTTGTAATTTATGCATGGTACAAACAGTTGTGATGAAAGAATCTCAAATTGATGACATCATATTTTGTCACTATGCAGTTAAATAAATGTATTGTTATGAAAGTGAGCAGATTATTTAAATTAGAATTAAGTCTTCTCTGTATCCCGTCACTGGCATACTAGCTTTACAGTTCGTCCTGTGTTTAATTGTTCGTCCTCCATTACTCCATTATGCAATCATATGTACGGTACAGAATTTACCTGACGAATCATGGGGCATGCCACCATATATTTGAAGGGATTGATAAATCTTGATGGCATTTATGGCAACTTGAAAATTATCACCACCCTGTCAGGATGGTCATCATTTTGATATTTAACCTCACAGGGGACAAGATCGCTGTAAATACATTGGTTCTGATGATATATGTATTACCAGTGGAATTAAATTCATCTCTCTGACATGTGTTTTTGCACAAGTTTAAAATTGCTATGAGAGAATAATAAATATGGGAAGACAACTTCAGCCTCTTGAGAAATAAATTTATTGTCCTTGATCACCACTGGAGCGGTGAAATACATTCCAGAGAAAGTTAAGAATATTGTACAGTATACTCTTTCTGACAGGCGTTATTCCCTGCAAAAGTTGCTATGACTTCAAGAGAACAGTTTAGAACTAATCTGAACACACTACAGCTTCCCCAGGTCTTAATACCCTACTCCTGGATTGCCAGCTGATAACAATGTGCACCATTGGAAATCCCATCCTACGACTCTGAGTGTATTTATTGCTAGTGTTAGCTTGTTTTGCATAACCTTGCTTGGCCAGTAACTGCAGTCAGTCTCAATACAGCTAAGTTTCAAAATCTGTCTACACATCCCTTGCACCACCCCCCACCCCTTCCCACCTGTCAAATGGTGTATGTATATATCCCCCTGAGAACAACACATGTCATTGTATACAGGCCCCTTATAATTTATATTTTATTGTGCAAATATCATGTTTTCAGCTAGTGCATATGGCACGTCAGTGTCGTTTTGCATGCATACATTTAATTATTTCTAACTCTTAGAAGCTCTCAATATATCAGTTTCTCTACTGAATTAACCCGAATCATTTGTCATATGGATGATGGATAAAAGGCAACCTAGCTCTTCTACTTAAATTGTAAAATCTGCTTTACAGTGAACAGTCAACCATCAAGTTTTTCAAATGGGAAATGCTGACAATCTTTTCCATTTTAGTCAAAAGGTGATGAGTCATGGAATAATATGGATATTACCCCACAAACGTGAGTGGGAATGAGAATGATATATAAAAAGTAAAGTACATAAAATAACCAACTTTAAATCAAGCTCATGATTGCAAAAACACTTAAAAACTGGAATTATTCTGATTGGATCGTGACCAACCTCGTTACACAGCTTCATGAGTATAATGATGAACACTTCTTCCATCTCTGATGTAAATTTGTCAAACCAGTGAAGTAGGCTGCAACCTTTTTGTTTACCGATATCAACTAATATATATTAAGGTATACTTGCCACGTGTCATCTGCTAGGTTTTATGAAATTAAGTCATCATTTGGTGTGCGAAAATGAGAATATTAAGTTATAAGTAAGGGCGGTAGCGGAAACTTTAAATACTTTATGCAATTATCGAAGATAGGAAGATGCCGCTCAGGTTAAGTTTGCTAGAGTAGTTGAATATAACGAAGAGGAAAACTGTTTTGTTGTTTGCCAAATTAGTTTAGCTTCTGGAAAAGCATGGATAGTTCTGGGTACCATAGTTCTTCCTGTCGGGAAAATCAAAATGTATTTCTCAGGTGACTTTGTGAGATATTGCCTGATAAACATCGACTGTATTCCATTTGTGGAAAATAATATGTGACCATTTATTAGACACTTTAAAATTGCTAGGGACTTACCTAACACTTGCAGCCTCATTCTTCGTATGGACTGGTATTTTAGACACATATTGTCATGTGATGGATAATCCTTTAATTTTGTACCTAAAGCTATCCTTTAACACAAATTGTTTTACCTATATTGTAATTATAATTAACAGAGGTACAGCTAGGCCACACTTACTGAACTTTAATAGGTATGCACACAAACACACACCAATTTTGAAGTTGTCTTGAAAGGTATAGAATATATAGTCCTATGTGTGAAACAGTTCCTTCATATACTGTACATACAATGATGATGTACATACACACATACACTACATATCATTCACCTCAATATGGTTAGGCTATTGTTGCTGCCTTACTAGCCATATGGAAAGGTTAAACTGTGTCAGGTTGTAACTTTGTGTAACTCGTAAACCGACCAAACTGTCTATAAACAATTACTGTTTATGATGGTATTGTCTCAGAGTCAAGTACATAGATAGTCTACATCAAATATTGATTTTTTTTTTGCCTCAAAAACATATTTAAGTAATTTGAACCATATTAAATTTCTCATAATTCTCATTTTGGTGGTAGTTGTGATGATGCAGTTACTGCCAGTTCAAGAAGGATATCACATCATTTTGTTATTTTTAATAGCAGAATGGTCTAACCGGCAAGCAGAAGAAATTGGTGAGCCATGGCATATCTATAGGCTCTAAGAGAGAGAAATTCTAAGTAGATATATCCCTTCCTCATTCTTAGCCTTAGCCTTCTCATCTTTTTAAAGCTGAGTTAAGGAAGCATCTCATGTAATTTAGGGTGTGGGGGGAGAGGGAGGCGCTTTTCAGTATTTTGTGCAATATGTACGTTTTTTTGTGTCTTATTTATTGGTTTCATTAGTATCTACCATTGAAAGTGCAATTTTTCGTCTATAGGGCCCCATTGGAAATGGGCCGACGTTCTGTCAGCCTAATGGGTTTAGCTCCTGTTACTCTTTTTGTTCT